>JBBPBX010001912.1:57911-96325 GCA_038048925.1 Garcialebias charrua | reverse complement strand
GCACAGTTAGAACTTAAAAAGCAGGAACGAAAGAGAGGAGTTCACTTGTCTTATCAAACCCAAGGTTACAAGCAGAGCAGAGGGAAATTGTTTAGGAAAAGGCAGAGCAGCTGGAGCCTTGTTCATGAAAAACAACGGATAAAACTGTCTTCTTATTTCTAAACAAAACAGTCGGGTCTCTGTGACCCGCAATTTCACCTTTAACACAGCAGTGAACACCAGTTTAACTCTTAAAGAATAACACAGCTTAAAAGCACACATCATGAAAATGACAAAAGTTATTCTTTTGATCACATTAGAATAAAATCAAAGATAGAAATAGTCTCTTTTGGTGACTATATTTATCAGATTATAGCTAAATGAATGATTTTGTAGTAAAGGTCATCACTGGACAGTTCAAAAACCTTAATTTGACCCTGGGTAGGTCCACTACATCTCCCCCCTTTTGGAAGCCATCGCCAGTCCTTGGGGATGGGGTCCAACACGAAAGGAAACCTTGAACTGTCTTTGATCTTGAAGTAATCCAGCAAGTGGAAAAGAAAAATCAAAAATTATAATCCCATAAAGTTTTTGGAAATTCCATACTGTTCGGAGGTAATCCCATTGCGAAAAGCTTTTAATCCCTTGGAAAACTGAGTCTGTTAACTCTTGGAAAACAAAGTCTGTGATCCCTTGGAAAGCAAAGTCTTATAATCCACAGCGGTAATTCCACAGCAGTAATTCCACAACGATTAGTTTTGTTGATTGATCAGCAACAATTGTTTTCATAATCAGCATGTAGAGGGGATCCCTCGATTGACGCAGAGGAGGCGACCCTTGGATGAAGGTTGAAGACCAAGCGTTGGAGCTGCAGGTCCCCACATCGAAGGTTGTTGGCTGGTTGGTTTCCAGTCAGTGCCACTCTGGTTCTATGTGTCATGCAATTATGTGGTTTTTAAGGTGGGCTTATGATTGGGATTTTACATTAAGCCTTACCTATATGCACCTGGTATGTAAGCTATCATGGTTTAGATCAGCTACAATTACCAATTAAGGGGTGGATCAAATCTATAAATTAGGTATAGGGATCTGTACCTATAGAATTTTGGAGGGCTTCTGTAACGAAGGCCTCTAATTCCAAACTATTCCTCCATTCATTACTTAGTTTAGGTTAAACTAAAATAAAAATGAAATATAGTTTGATCTAAATGTCTGTTGTCTTTTAGACGAACGACGTAGGATTTGGTATTCCTAATAAATTTTGAAGTCTATGGCGAGACTCATCAAAATAAATAGACAATCTAGAATAGAAACGATCGAATCGGTTCAATTTAGAAATTATGAGACCAGTGTAGTTTATTGTACCTTAAGTAGCTTTAAACTACATTGACTCTTCGACGATTGAGATTTAACAAAACGAACTGCATGTTGGCATAGTTAAATCCATATCATTCATTAACCAATGTTAATACAAAACCTTTTTGGCTGGGAGTGTTCAGAACCAAACAATATCTCAACTAATGACAACAGTAATGACTAAACAACAAGGAAACAACGTTTCACTGCTTCGACACACTCTTGTCGTCAGATTCCAAAGTGCAACACACAAGAAAAACAGGTCTCAACTTTATGACCGAGGTCAAATTAAATCTCGTGGATTTAAACGGTTGTTAAGGTTAGTTTTTTGTTGTGGGTTTTAGGCTTAGCGTTTCTAAGTTCAAATTGGACAATGCGACTTATAGGGTGGGAAATATGGTAGTTTAAACCTGATTAGTTTATTTACTAACTTGTGTTTGGACGACCTTATTATCCCATGAAGTCGGTGTGTTTGTGAGATCTTTGTCTTTTGTGGAGTCATTGAACGCCTTGTAAGGTTTGATCTGATTTCGATGTACCCATTTAGCAATTGGCTCTTTGCGGCCTTTGCTGATTTTGATTTCGTAGACGACTGAGGACACTTTGTCTGTTATCAGATGAGGTCCAGTCCACCTGGGCATTAGTTTGCGGGCGAGAGTTCCGGTCTCGGACCCTCCTTTCCCGGTTGCTGGGGCGAACGTATAGTACCAGACTCTGTCTCCCACTTGGAGTTCATTGTGAGAGGCCTTCTGGTCATAGTACGCCTTACGTCCTTCAGCAGATCTTTCCAGGTTTTTCTGGGCGAAAGCAAAAGTGTTTCTGAGGTGTACATTCAAATCTTTGTCTTTGGCATGGCCTAACATCACCCCCCTTTGGTCATGGGGGACCACGAACACAGGTGAGGACGTCCGTCCATGGGCACAAGTTAGGATGCCACCGTTTAGTTTAAGCTGTTCGCGCAGCTGAGAGAAGACGGTACACAGGAATCGTTTAGGATTTGGCCAACGTATCTTCTTACGTTTACCTCTTTCCGTGTAATTCACGTGTGTCACAACCGTTGGCGCAGTCACAGGTGTGTCTGATTGTACAGACTGCGACGGGTCACTGTCGTTGTGTATGTCTTCCCACCTCTCGACTGAAGAGGGGCTCTTTGAGTCTGTAAAAACTATGTCATTTCTGATTAGTTCTAGACACAAATGTTCCTGAACCAAGGGTTCATAGAAAGCTTGGCTGATAGCCGATTTACCTGTCCCAGGGGACAGTACAGCAACCTCGGTGTGGGGTCCTTGGATCTCCACACCTTTCTCTACCTGTGGTAGGTAATGTGAGTTTTCCCCCTTCTTGTCTGATGAGGGGTCCTCGTAATCTGCAACAATGATGTCCAAGTGACTGTCAGCGTTTGGTTGACTGTCATCTTCTGGACTCAGATGCCCTTGAACCAAGGTTTCATCGAAAGCTTGGTTGATTGCCGAATTACCTGTCTCAGAGGACAGTACAGCGTCTTCGGTGTGGGATCCGTGGATCTCAACACCTTTCACTACCTGTGGTAGGCAGTGGTCAGGGAGTGCTGAATGTGTCAGCTCACAGAGGAGGTTCTCTTGTTGGGCCAGAGTTTGGTCCAACTTTTGGGTCTCTTCTGTCTCACCTGTAGTTGAAGGTTCACTTACCGGGCTCTCGTCCTCGGATGAGGAGTCCCGTGTGTCCTTTGCGGTACCTGCGGTTAGGCAGTCTGTATCACAACTAGGAGGCACTTTTATTGGCAGGGGTTTTCTCACTGTGCTCCACATTTTCCGTCGACCATAATCTATAATCGCGTTGAAGCGGTTTATAAAATCTTGGCCAACCAAAAATGGGAATGAGTCAAGTTTAGACACGTACACCGGGTGGTGTATTGTCATTTCGCCAATCTGCATGTGAACCATAGCCATAGCTGTTAGGGTTGTTCTCGTCTCTGCGAGACCCTGTAGCTCAATAGCACATTTCTCAAAGGGTATTTGCCTGTCAACACCGTTAGCGGCGGTCCTCAGCTCCTCGAACAGCTTGGCCGACATAATGGTTATATCAGAACTGCCATCCAGGAGGGCTTCACGCTCAAGGACACCTTCCAGTGTGATAGGCAGGTAAGCTTTCTTAGCCACCCCCCTTTGTATAAAGTTACACAGAAACCTCACAGGTCTTGTCCCACGTTTCTGTTCACGTGTGACTCTGTCTGTGTAATCTTGTTTACTGTCAGCATCTTGTTGGCTGTCAGCATCATGACCTTCAGGATGTTGTTGTGTGTCAGCAATTGGTTTGCTGTCAACATCCATGGCAATGTTGGTAGTAGTGTGCGCTGAGTTATTTGTGTGCTCTGAGTCTTTGTGAAAGACAGTGCTACACATCGCTCCAGGTTGGTCAATGTTGATAGTGTCATTATCAATGATAACGCCACTCATTGTATCAGGTTGGTCAAGCACAGTAACATTCAAATCTACTGACAAACTACTTACTTCCTCTGTCTCTTCCGAGCATAGAGGTGTTGGGCCATTATTCCGGGACATTCGTGACTCTTTGCCTGTCTCGAACTGTTCTGTTCGAGGCGCGGGAGGTGCAGTTCCAAGGCTCGGGGGTGTCTGTTGGGACAACGCATAGTTACATGAGTATAGGTCCCCATCCTTCAATTTCTTTTGAAGTCCACCCACCGATGGACCTTGGTTTTCACCCATCTGGTTCGATCTGAACCGTTGTGGGTCTCTTAGAGAGTGAACACCTACCTTTTGTGGTTCGTTGCTTGTCTCAGATTTTTCAATCTGAGGTGCTTCAGGGGCGGGGCTCCCTTTAAACCATTTTGAGTCACTGTTCCAACTGGTACCAACTTTTTGTTGTATGTCAGTTTGACAATCTTGTTCATTCTTGCTAATATCATCCAACTCTTTTAACAATCGACGTATGTCCTTTGCCCCTTCCAAGGTCAGAGGGCCTTTGAGACGACGGTGTATCAATTCAATCTTTGCTTTGCGCAGCTGGTTATTGGTGTGCGCTGAGTTATCAATGTGCTCTGAGTTATCAAAGACAAGGTCACTCATTGTACCAGTTTGGTCATCCTCTGTATCATTCAAGTTTTCAAACAACCAACTTTTGTCCACTATCTCCTCAGAGCTTAGTGGTGCGATGCCTTTTTCCTGGAACTTCTGTGACCTTTTGCTACTCCCGGACTGTCCAGTCCGCAGTGCAGGGGCAGGGCCTTTGCTCGGTGTAGACCGCGGAGGGTCACTTAAAGAGCGGGCGTCCACCGTTTGTGGTTTTTTGCTTATCTCGGGCAGCTTCGTCCGAGGTGCAGGGACAGGGCGTGTGCTCGTCCTTCTCAACCATATTGGGTCCTTTAACCACTTTGGGTCATAGTTCCAGCGGGCATCTTCACTACGTGGTTTGTGAACATCTTTCTTATCTTTAGGACGTGCGCCCCTTTGAAATCGTTTTATGTACTCTGGGTCTTGTCTGAGCCACTCCGGCTCATTGTTCCAGCGGGCATCTTCACTACGTGGTTTGTGAGTTTGAAAAACATGTTTCTTCTCGCCTTTATTAGGAGAGGGAGTTGATGAACTTGTCCCTTCCAGCTCCAGCGAGTGGGATTTGACCTTTTCTTGGTAATGTAGTTCACGCTCTGGTTTTGTTTTTAACCAGATCGGGTCAGGGAGTTGACGAACATCAAAACCATTTATAGCACGCCGTTTTATTTTTAATTGCTCAATCTCACTTTTTAACTCAAGTTGTTCTTGTTGAAAATTTTCTCTTCTGCGAATGTTATCTTGCCTTAACAATTCAAGTATTTCAGTGAGCAGCTGTAAAGCTTCATCACAATCGTTATCTCCCATCTTTTTGTTTTGAATTCGTTTGATCTCACGTTTTAACTTAAGTTTTTCTTGTTGAAAAGTTTCTCTTCTGCGAATGTTACTAAGCCTTAACGATTCAAGCTTTGCTGTGAGCAGCTGTAAAGCTTGATCATAATTGTTATCTCCCATCTTTTAGTTTTGATTTTGTGTGAAAAAAATCAAAAGATTGTTCTCATGTTAGTGTTTGCAAATAAATATTCACTTTTAATGTAGCACTGAGTCAAATAAACTAATCAGCTGAGGTTTACGCGTTTCACTGTGTAATAAGTATTCATAGGTACCTTATTTCAGGTTTTTACCCTCAATGAACTTTGTAAAAGTTAAATGCACTCTTGCAGTGTTAACTTTAAAATAGAACTTACGTTCAAACAACAGTTACTAACTAACCCAAGCAGCCTGATTTCCGTTTTTCTTACTCAAACGCTTATAAAAGAGGGCTGACTTAAATGCAATGACTTCACTAAAATGTGACAGGATGCTGCTTGAGCATGCCTTTAAAAAGATGTCTCGCAGTCTCAGTGAAACTGATTTCGTACTGCATTTGACAGTTATCAGGAGTGAAAAATGTACTTTCGTTTGTTATTTTAAGCTTTTCATTTAAAATAAACTGGAGTCATTAATTTTACACAGAAAAACGTTAAAAATGCGATTTTTAACTAAAAGTGTACAGATGTACACACCAATTCTGTTTAAAATTCAGAGATGTGAAGAGCTTAATGTGGAAATTGCTCTGTTCTCCATCATTTTTTTTTTTTTTTATTTAATTTGAAAATCAAATAAAAAATGCTTTTTTGAGTGTTATTTTAAATCTCTTCAGTATTTAAAATGAGCAGAAATTATTTGTCTGTACCTGTGTTATTCTAAAATTTTTATTTAAAATAAACAGGAAGTTTTGTTTGTGTACAGAACAATTTTAAAAGCTGGTAATTCCATAAAAATGCTGACTTCTATATGATGTCTTTGGCAAACTCATCTGTCAACGTCTTTTAACCAACAGGGGGCAGCTTCGAGACTCAATGTTAACCACGAGGAAACTGATTTTTTTAATCAGTATTTAAACTAAAAACAACCTTTTCAGAGTTAGTTTCTAGTGTATCAGTGATAAACGCTCGATCCGCGGTCCTGTCAGAGACAAATTCATGTTGTTAGACAGTATAGATGGCTCGAAAAGAGTGTTTAAACTCTCAATGAAATCTCTTTTCACCGTGTGTGTGTGAACTGCGTCTGATTGTCACTCAATGTGCATCAGGAAATGACGACAAGAATGGGCGGGCCAACGCAGCGTGCGTAGCGCGTCACCAGCTTCGTACGTGAGCGAGGCGGAGCTCGCTACAAGATACGTGACGTCAACAAATCAATCACAGCATATGTAGTTCATTCCCAAGCGTTCATGGTAAATGAAGTTTTCTTACCTTCGCCCAATGAAGTACCGGAAATGACGACAAAGTGGGCTGGTCGCAACGGCGTGCGACGTGATTGACAGCTCACAACAGCGAATCAGCGTTCGCCACAAGAGTGATTGACAGCACACAACAGCGAATCAGCGTTCGCTACAAGAGTGATTGACAGCTCACGGCTCTCGTTCATCCAATCACAGCTCATAAACAACGTGTAGGACACGTCCATGTAACGTTAGCTTAGCACAACAAAACACAACTTTATAGACTCGTAATCAACTCAAACGCTTCAATTTAACTCCCCAAAACTCTGAAACATGCGGCGAACACACCTAGACAGGCCAACTTAGTTACGCTCAGTAACACAGCACTGCAGCTGTTGAACAAACACGGACTCACTCGGAGCGCGTAAAGGTCGGTTCCGGTCCACTTCGTCGTGGAGCAGAAACTTGGGTCTGAACAGAACCACTATCCGACTACGTTCTACAGTAATATGCTTCTATGACCTGCTCTAACATGTAAAATGCCACAACAGCAATCTTGTAGATGTTAAATTAGCTTTCAGGCTTCTGACTCGGCGGTCAAACAAAGCGTTGTACAGGAGTCTGCGTGAACTGGACCGAAACAGGACCAGAACCACCACAGACCACGGCTGACAAAACTTCACCTGAATGCTTCCAACAGCGTCTAACAGAGATGAAACAATAACAATCTCACAGCTTCAAATGATAAAAACATGCAGAATCTGCCTGCTTTGAACACTTCCAGCCAAAATCATTATCCTCAGAGTTTAAAACTTGGATCCTCTTATGCAAACATGACGTTACAGTTCATGACTGAGACCACAGATATCAATAAACTTTCAGAACCACGTACGAAGGCCACCAGATGTAAGAATTATGAGGAGGTCAATATTAATACTGACCTCTTTATCCTTAATTAATCTACTTATTCAGATTGAATAGTAAATTCACGGATTCTGTTCTTTTTCAGTTTACCCAATATTTCTGTGATCTTTATGATGGATAAATAAACAGAGCCATTAAGTGACAAAGACGTTAACTTAGTTTGATATGTCAAAGAGACACTATCATTTATTTAAAATAAATCAACTAAATTAACACCATTACACTTGATTGACATGATTTCACTTTCTTTCAAATTAAAACGTCAGCACACTTAAATTCAACACAACAGACTTCAATATTGGATGTTAACATATTTAGTCTGTGGGCTCTTTCAGCTTAAAATAGTTTCCAGCTTAGATTGAGAGGGAAAAAAATAGGAGGAAAGATTTAAGAAGAATTGGGAGGTTAAGAGAGGAAGTTTATCTTGCATTTATGAAACCAGATGACACTCTTCCGTACGCGTCCAGCTAAGATATCATCACACCTCCAGCAAGCAAACAGCTGCTCCTTTACCTTAAGACGTCCGCCTTGGTTCTGGCAAAGAGCTGTGGTCAGCCTTGGACTGACGAGTCGTCGGTCCGCAAGTCCAAGCTGGACTCCAGACGTGTTTACCTTGTCGGTGTCGGTGATACTCGCTTTCGTCGGCAGAAGCCGTGACAGTCGTGGTTTCTTGGCTCAAGATAATTTATTCCAGGAAGGAATAACAAAGTTTGAGAGCTCTGCTCCTTAAAAGTGGACCCATAACAACATGTTATCAGTCCTTAGCTGAAGACGCCGGTCGTTAGCTCTTGACCACACGTGTCCAGCTCTTGGGAAGGTTCACATCTCTTTCGAAGCTCCCAGCAAACTCTGAGGAACCTGCTGGTTCCTTCCAAACTCTGCAGACTCTGCGTTCCAGCCACAGCTTAGAACTTAAAGCAGGATTCAAAGAGAGGAGTTCACTTGTGTTATCAAACCCAAGGTTACAAGCAGAGCAGAGGGAAATTGTTTAGGAAAAGGCAGAGCAGCTGGAGCCTTGTTCATGAAAAACAACGGATAAAACTGTCTTCTTATTTCTAAACAAAACAGTCGGGTCTCTGTGACCCGCAATTTCACCTTTAACACAGCAGTGAACACCAGTTTAACTCTTAAAGAATAACACAGCTTAAAAGCACACATCATGAAAATGACAAAAGTTATTCTTTTGATCACATCAGATAAAATCAAAGATAGAAATAGTCTCTTTTGGTGACTATATTTATCAGATTATAGCTAAATGAATGATTTTGTAGTAAATGTCTTGCTTTACTGAAGGTCAGTAAAGGTCATCACTGGACAGTTCAAAAACCTTAATTTGACCCTGGGTAGGTCCACTACAAGTGTGACTGAATGTATTTTCCTTTTTTTAAATTCCCCCTTTCCCCCTGCCCTCAGTACTTTCCTCCTATCTCCTGCAGGCTGAGCAGTATAGATCTGACTAAAGTGCTGCCAGTCACAACAGCAGATGCTCGTGTTTCCTCTGCTCTCCCCTGCCTCCCCACACATCAGTGGGGTGGCAGGTGTGTCTGTGTGTGTTTGGGTGTCCTGGCAGGATGTGATGCTCTAATCAGGTTGCCAGCAGCATGTGTGTGTGTGTTTACACAGCGCACTGGTGTGGCGCCTGCAAAATATAAAATCAGAGCACCTGCAAAGTGTTTGAAATCTGCACTAGTGTCTTATTTCAGACCAAAAAAAAGATGAAGAGGGATCCATGTGCTCTGCATGTGTCTGGGGGTCTGAGTCAGTGATTTTATGTGCAGCAATTAATCTTTTTATTTATTTATTGTCTTCAAATGCACCCTTCACCCACCCCTTTTAGATTTTGTGCCTGGACTTGTAAATGTGTGTGTAAACTATGACTGCGTCAAGTCATTAGAGACATGTTGATCAGCAGAAAACCACTACTTTTACACTTGTTCTTCTTTTAACAAGACAATAAAGTTAGTAAAACTGGAAATAAAATAAATATTCAACTTGTCTCAGTACTGTATAATTTTCTCCATGAACTACTGGATATATTTTGGTGAAACTTTCAGAAAGTTTTTATTGCATGTACATCTGTGAACACGTTGGTTGTTCATTCAGTTCTGCCACAGCTAATTAACATTAACCAACACAAAAATGGCTATAACTCAACCAGTTCTGCAGATTATAAGCTAATATTTCATGTGGTAGTTGCTGAAAGTCGTTCACAACACATAATCTGAGTGTAACATGAGGTGATCAATAACTAAAAGCCTCACTGTTTTTCGGTACAATGATAGCGAAGCTTATTCTGATTCTGATTATATTGTTTTTAATATCAAAACTATAACTATGAAATTTCTCAACACATTAGTCCTTTTTTTGGCACGAAAGGCAGCGAGCGTTATGCATTTCTTTACGGTTTACTATGCCTGTGAACTTGTTTCAGGCTCATTTTCATTTTATTTTGTAAACGAGACCAAAACATAATTAAATTTAGAAATAAATTATTATAAAATGGCAAACAAAATATCAAAAGGAACTGTTTTCCAATTACAGTTTTTATGTTTGTGTGTGTGTTGGAGTGAACAGTGTGTCCTGCAGGCAGTGGAGACGATGATGATGTTTAATATGGATACATTTAGTGGGAACGTCCATTTTAGGTCAAACTTCAGTTATTATGCCCAAACAAGTAGTTTTTAACTAAACTGTGAATATTTTGTGAGTAACTCGTTACTGGAAATAACTTTTTTTTCCTTTTGTCTTTTTAATTAGACTAAATATTAACTTATTTATCCTTGTTTTTATCCTTTTAACTTACTAAAATTGTACTTAAACGACGTCTCAACAACAGTGTTTCTAGGTAGCTACAGAGGAAATGAAGCTGTCCAGCATGCCAGGCAGAGATCATGATGTTCATTCAGGAACAGAAAGCTCAGCTGACATCAGAATCTTTTAAACCAGCTCATCAGGGACCCCACTGTGGAACAATTGTTACATGATTATTATTTGTGTTGTATGTCATGTGCTCATGTGACACTTCCAGGTGGAAACACTGGAAACACTTAAAGGTGTGACGAGTTCTTGTTTTGAGATTGTGGAAGGGGCATAAAAAATGCTAAAGTGGAATAAATTGTGACAGCTGCTGACCTTTGATCTTTAAACCTTTTTGATCGGTCGCTGAGCTTCTCGTTCTTGGCTGTGTGTTCTTCTGTTTGTGTGCTCAAGTGCAGGAAATTCAGGGACTGTTTACACGGCGCGTACTTTAAGTGAAACCACACCTTTCTCTCTGCGGTTTGACTGTTCATTTACGTGACACTAGTCACCCCCCTCAATGAATGCAGAAGTTTCTCAACCCATCTCTCAGAGTGGAGGTTTTCAGGAGACCCGTCTGCTGATAATATCAGCACTTCCTGCAGAGGTGTTAAAGCACATGCGCACTACAGGTGTGTATTTCACGCACGCGCAAACCAATGGCATATGTCTATCAACAACAATGGTGGCGGAGTACACCTTACTACTTTCTGTGCTATGACTGATGGAATATATTTTGAGTCTCATATAGGGGTGGGCGATATTGCCAAAAAATGATATCACAATATATTTTTTGAAACACCCCGATAACGATATCACAGACGATATTTCACATTTTCTCCTTTTATTGAATCAACCAAACAAATGTGTAATTTCAAAATGACTTTTCATAAACAGTCACCAGAATACAAAAAAAAATATTCATATTTAACAAGCAAAATAAATAAATATATAAAAAAAATTGGCTGACAGTTTGAATCAGCTACCAAGTACTGTTTTTGTTAGCAAGATACCGTAACTCATAAACCACACCGCGGATTTTTAAATCCAGCTGATTTCACATTTGGTTGAGCTCAGGGGACTGTCTGCTAAGTCAGGTAAGAAATGTATTTTTTTAAGCGTTTATTTAGCTAAATTTAAAGAAACAAAGCGTCCGGTCCGAACCGCCTGCCTAAAATTCGGCGAACTTTTTTTTTTAATCCAGCTGATTTGAACATTTCGTTAAGCTCAGGAGGAGCACGTCTGCTATAAAGTCAGCTAAGAAATATATTTTTTCTCGCAAAGAAAAAATTGTTTTTACCGTGTTTCCTTGTGAAGTTCTTCGTACTCGCTTGCTTCTGTCGCCGCCATTTTAAGCAGGGCAAATGAGGCGCTGACGCGTCGCGTAGCGGTGACGTGTATTAAACACCGAAGCGTATTTTGTAAGATTTTTTCTTGTTTATTGTTAATAATTGGACAAAGCATATTTACAACGGCGAATACGGTAGTTCCGCGACACTCTTGTGGTCTTCCACATAGATATCATATAGAATTACAGTATATATGTCTATGGTCTTCCATGCTTGCTCGCGCCCGCAATGCTTCACATGGCTCAGTGCTGCGCAGGTTAGACGCAGTCAAATGACGTCATCATAGGACACCGCAATATAATTTTTTTCACCGGTGTCAGAAAAACCACCGCTATTATCATAAACAAGATGATATGGCCCACTCCTAGTCTCATAGTTAATCTGCACCAGAATGTAGCTGCTGTGACCAACATCTGTTTTGGGAAGAGACGTCAGCCGGATCCAGTTCTAACATCGCTATTAATTGAACGAGCCTGTCGAGGCAGGCAGATATTTCACGTGTCGTGTTGGACTATAACATACTAAATGTGCTATATAATAACAGTTTAACAATAATAAACAGTATTTGTTAGTGGTAGGATATAAGGAAGCTATCTGAGCTAAATGAAGCTATCTGGACAGTATGTAATTCAAGCTATGTGATTTAAACGATGCGAAACATATTGAGTGTTATTAAAGTTGAAAATGAAGACATTGGGTTTAATTTTTATTTATTTATTCAACACCACACACTGTATGTCACACACACACACTGATAATAAACTGAACACTATTAAAACTACATTAACTGTAAACTACATTAATGAACTGTACTTTTCCTCTCTGTTGTCATCCTGGATACTGACGCCATGTTGTTTATCTGGCTTGTTCAGGCTGTCACTCCTTTGCTTAATGCAGCTTAAAACATTGAATGGATTGGAAAAAATAACTGAGGGGAATTTTAAAGTGACTAGTTCATCCAATATCTCTCTTCGACTTTCTCCTTTACTGCAGAGGTGAAAGCTCGTTCGGAACCAGGTGAGAGGACAGTTTCTCCTCGCAGGAAAAATAAAAAAGCAGTTTGTTGTTGTTGTGTAACTGAAGTAAACGCAAGCAAACATTATTAAGAATGTTGATTTACCCGCTGTAAATCGGCTACTGATTATCACAGGAGTAAGCCCGACATCATCCTCGTTGGTTTTGGTCCACTCGGGGACCGGTGTTGAGCTGTCAGATGAAGCTGTGTGAAATCCATCGACTCATATCCAAAATGATAATCCATCTTTAACTTGTTAAGTTGTTGTTATTGGGCAGTCAGCCCAGAGGAAAGTCCTTACTGAGAGCAGTCCCAGGCAGCGTGCATGTGCATTAGGTGAATGTACAAAACTCACAGCGCCAACTAATGACCCGGCATGAAAACTACAGCAGATTTGGGGTGTGGGGGTGTCCTGCTTTTATGTAAACACCAAATGTGAGCTGTGTCAACGTGGATTTTTTCCTTGAATCAACATCTGAAAAAACCTACATTTCCCCCCGCTGTGTCCGTGTAAATGGGGCCAATCTGACAAGGTTTTTTTTTTTATTGAGGAGTCAAAAGATTAGCAGATCTTAAGAAATCCACCTGCAGCGAAATCACTCCAAGATAAATAATAAACTGACTAATGGTCATGTTTAACTTCTTTATCAAATGTGCTCTTTTATTGTATGTGCAGATCTGTGCATGTCCTCTCAAGGAGGTTTAAAACGCTCATCAACCCATATACTTTTTATTTTGTGGAGTCTGACATCAGACTTCCTCCAATATTTGCCCATCTAGCTTAAAAACACACAGCAACATCACACTAAACCTTTGATTATTTTTCCTTTGCATCTGTGATGAGCTGACAGGAGACTGACAGCTCATGCAACGTGGTGGCTGCTGGCATCTCAGAGTGCAAAGACACTGTGTGTGCCCATTCATGTGCAGCAAAAAGACCACCATGACCCCAACTGTCAGCACACATTTCCTTAAAATAAAACACACACGCTTCCGCATGGCTCTTCATCTCGGCCTGCAGTGATCACATAATACACACACAGACGGATAAATCTTCATCTTGCTCTTCCACATTAGCGCTGAGGTCCTGTTGTCTGTTAAAGCTATTACTCCCCACCCCTTTTAATAAGTCAATTCTCTTGAGTTAACAAATAATTTCTCCCAATATAGCTTTTTGTTTTGTGCTTGGGGAAATGTGTCTTATTGGTAGGCGCCAGTGATTCAAAGTGATGCAACTAAACCAATTACGTAACAGCGATTCAACAATTGGTTTAGTCCTCATAGAAAAACAAGTGCTGGTGTCATGTTCAAGGTTTCATATTTAATACGAACTAATAATCCAGCATGTGGCAATACACCATTTTAACTCTTGTGACTGTCTCCTTTAATTTCAATGCAAAAAAAAAAATATTTCAATAATTCATCAAATCAACCTCGCCTCCTATAAATTAATTTGCTCCTTTATTCTTTCTTTCCTGTGTGGTTGCTGTGACTTGAAACACTCAGAGCTTCTCACATCAGCCTGAAAGAGATGGAATTGATACTTCCCCTGGGAAATTAATAGTACAGTGCATTTCTGAACCAGGTAGAGATTAAAACTGGGCCCATCATAAACCCATTAACCTAGTCATTAGGATCTGGGGAAAGATGGAGTACGTGGGCGTCTAATTTTAGTGCAACACTGTCACTACTGATCCCAATTCTCGCCTTCAGGAAACACAGAGGAAAGGAAGTATTATTATTTGAACATGGGGCCCTTACACCATCAAAACCCTGCCATGGAGTTTGGATGTCAATACTTTTTTTTATAATGTGAATGTTTTTGAAGCATTCACTATTGTGATCCATTTTTCTTCCATATGTTTTTCAGCGTCTTTCTTGTTCCACAATGTTTGGGCTATTTCAACAAATCATAAATCAAAACATTCAGCTCATTCAGGACGATCTTGCTGTGACTTTTGGTACTGGTGCAACTTTGGCTTTTTAAAATATTGAGCCTTTTCTGCCATTTTATTCCTCACAGAAAATGAATTGAGTTCATTTTACATCCTTCAGATCTTTAGATCTGTTTACAACCTTTTACTGCTCCTTTCACATTTTGTTCTGGTTTAGCTTCTTTGTGCAAATTTAAACATTTTTTCAGCTAATTTCAGCTGTTTTTTCAGTTGTTTTGTGCCTAATTTTTTTCTTTCTAACTACAACACTTTTGTGCTTCTTCCAACTTCTTTCTGCTAATTTTAGCTTGTTATGCTTCTTTCAGCTTCTTTCTGTAAGTTTCAGCTATTTCTGCTATTTCAGATATTTAGCTGTTTTTATGCTAATTTTAGCTTTTTCATCTAATTTCACATCTTTTTCTCTCATTTTAACTTCCTAATTGGGCACAATTGTGCTCTCTTCACTTCCTGCTGGTAATTTAATCTTATTTCTGCTAGCTTAGCTACTGTTCAACTTTTTTTTTTTTTTACTAATTTCAGTTTATTTAAGACAATTTCCACTTGTTGGTGCTCATTTCTGCTGCCTAATCCGGCAAAATTGTGCTCCACTTCCTTTTGCTAGCTTTTGCTTCTTTCTGCTACTTTTCAGGTATTGCTAATTTCTGCCTTTTTTAAGCTAAATTTCAAAATTTTGTGCTCATTTCCTTTTTCAGCAAATGTGTTCTTTCTGTTTTCTTCAGCTATGTTTGGCTTGTGCTTCGATTTCAGCTACAATTCAGCATGCTTTTAGCTCATTTCAACTGTTTTTCAGTAAAGTCTTCAGCAATAAGCGTTCAAACTGCATTTTCGCAGGAAATCCATTTTCTCTTGTTATTTTTAGGACCATCTTGTACAAACATGAAGAGTTTATGATTTTTACAAACTATTGGACAAATAAGTTTTCATGAGAATGCTCAAAGTGGACTGAATGTTCTTTTTATTTCATTTAGAGGCTGGCGACAGAAGCAGAAAACTTTCAAAAGCAACACGAGTGGACGGTCAACAGTGAGGTGAGTGGCTACAACCCAGTCTGAAACATTAACGTGAGCCGTGTTGTGCACCATACAAACAGATGGAAGTGTTATTAACTGTTCGTTAGGACCGCAGTAATTAAAAACCTCGTTACAGTGACAACCCTGAGATCAAAATGGAATTACAACATATCTGAGCAACAAGCTGAAAAGCAATTGTGGTCATGATGAACACACTTCCTCTCGATTCATTTGAATATTAACAATCCATTAAATGAGGGCTCACGGCTGATGAAATGAACTGATTAAATAATTTGATCACATTCAATCAGTGCTTCTAAAAGAGTTTATGCACTCATGCTGTTCAGCTTTTCCTGTTTTAAATGCAAAATGTATTTTTTCCCTGCAGCTTTTTAACAAATGACTAATACCTGAAAGAAATTAAGCTTTGCTTTTTAAGCCAAGTAGTTTTAAAGTATCCCCAGAGCTGTTTCATATCGTAATCACTAAATGTTTCTGCTTGATTTAAAGTCATGCATTTTTCCTTGTGCTGAAAAACGAAATCAGAAACTAGATCTCTGAGGATGGATTGGTTTATTCACCAAGTTTGCCCGTTTAGCAAAAATTTGTGCTGCTTTTCAGGATTTCACCATGTTTTTAAACACAAATATTTGGTAAGAAGTACACAAATTTCATTTTAATAACAGTAACTTAAATAAAACTTTTTAGAATATTCTGTAATTGTTGATCAGCTTGTTTTGTGTATCGTGGGAACATTTATTTTAATTTATCTAAAAAATATAGTTCTTGACTCAGCGTTGCCCACGCTGTATGGTGCTGGAAAAAAGTATTCACGCACTTGTAGATTTTTTTAGTTTTGGATTTTTTTGTCACTCTTGTTCCAGATCATCAAACAAATCCTTTAATCCGTTGTCTTCACCTGATTCTTCCTTTTCGGGTATCAAACAAATCACAATAACAAATAGAACTTGAGTTAATAAAAAATAAATAAATAAAAATTCTAAGGAGAAAAGCTATCCCAACCAACATGGCCCTATGTAAAAATAAATAAATAAATTAGTTGCCCTCTACATCTATATGTGCCTCCCTTGGGGACAACGACTGCAGTCAAGGGTTTGTGATAACTGTCCTTAAGTCTTTCTCATGGTTGTGAAGTAATTGTGCTGCTGCACTTGGGATCCTGGTCCTGCTGCAGAACCCAAGTGAGCTTGAACTGATGCCCTGACGTCCATCTTCAGTGTTTGCTGCTGGAACGCAGAATTCATGGTTCCTTCACTTCCAGCAGTTGTCCTGAAGCAGCAAAGCAGCCCAACACCATTGCATTGTGTCTGAATACTTATATAGTGTATTTTCAAAAATGTTGGGTTTGTTGAATGTCAGGTGTAATGGGATGCACACCCTCTAAAATGTGCCTCTTTTGTCCCATCAGTCCACATAAAAATTTCCCCAAACTTTCTGGTCATCAAGATGAGCCTTCGTGTAGTGAGCTGGTCGCTCCTGTGAATGTGCACCACTGCACCACGTTGTCTCCATTTGTGGATAACTGCTCTGCTGAAGTGATATCTTGATTCTATAAGTCTGGAAGTACGCAAACCTGGGTGTGGCTAGTAAAATAAAAATTTAAAAAATATTATTATTATGATTTATCAGGGTATTTTTTATATGAAAATGTGTCTGCTGCTCTAAAATGGTGAAGAAGAAATAAAAGATAAACACTGGAAATCTGTCAGGGGCTGAAAACTTTTTACTTACAACCTACAAAGTCCTTAACAACCAAGCTCCATCTTATATTTGAGATCTTACTGATCCATATTTTCCTAACAGAGCACTTTGTTCTCAGACTGCAGGTTTACTTGTGTTAGTTTCCAAAAGCAGAATGGGAAGAAGATCTTCAGTTCTCAGGCTCCTCTCTTGTGGAACCAACTTCCAGTTTCTGTCCGTGAGGCTGACACATTGTCCAGTTTTAAGACTGGACTTAAGACTTTCTTTTTTGATAAATCCTATGGTTAGAGTTGGCTTGTTATGCTGCTATCCACAGTATTCCTACGCCCCATGACGCTTTGCGCGAAATGTGCACACGACTTCCGGTTGACCGGAAACACCGTTTGTTTACATGCGAGTAATACAGTTGAAGACAGTCCAAACTTTGTTGTTTTAGTTCATTAAAAATGTGGGAACACCACTCGTTTTGTTAAAAGAGGAGGGACAAATAAAAAGAAATTACAGATGTTACCTGATCGCGCAGACATAATTTAAAAATACATAAATAGCGAACGCGTTTGCTCCGGCCTCTCGGCTAAGGTTTATTAGCAGCTATCTCGGCTAAAAATACCGGTCGCGCCTGACATATATCATTTTAAGACAGTAAATCATCCAAAACTCTCATTAATAAACCCTCCCTGAATAAAAAGAAATTACAGATGTTACCTGATCGCGCAGACACAGCCATAGAGAAGGATGCAGGAACACTCTTTCTTTGTTTTGGGTCCGTGTTGAAAACACTGTTGTTTTAGCCAAAGATTTAGCTTGGTCCGGTTGTTGGTGCAGCCGCGAACAGCACAGCAGGTACCTGAACCCCGGTAGGACATTTCAGTAAACGTTCCGTTTAAACAAAAGCTGTGTTTGCTCCGATAAAATGAATGAAAATAACTTTCAAAAACACCCGCGATCCATACTCCGCCTATGGAATACAGGCACTTCCGGTGTCGGACAGGAAGTACAATGCACATTCGCTTCTACAGTGACACCCCCAAGAATACTGTGGATATGCTTAGACTACTGGAGGACAAATTGACTTGCTTCCTTAAATGATTTGATAAATTTAATATTTTTCATTTGATACTATTTCTATCTTAATGTGATTCTTGACCTGCCATTGTGTATCTGTTCCTCTCAAACCCAGCCAGTCGAAGCATATGGCCACTTGTCCTGAGCTGGTTCTGCTAAAGCTTTCTTCCTCATGAGGGAATTTTTTTCTTTCCACTGTTGCCTTCATGCTTGCTCAAGATGAGAGTCTGTGATGGAATTAAACTCAAAGCAGTCTGCTCCTCAGATAATTAATGTTAAATTATTATTGTTATATATGCATGTTTTTTTACTTCCGGCTCTTGGCGAAGCAGGTCACTTCTCTTTCTGCTCTTCTTTTCCCTGTTTTCCTCCTCCCTGCTTTTGCATTTTTGTCTCGTCTGCAACTCTTCAGTGCTCACTCGAAGCAATTTCAAAAATGGATTTAATTGCGTGGGCTGTCTCCTCTATCGATAAATTTTTTTCCACAAAGCGCTCCGGACCAGGAGAGCCGGCATGCCCCCTCGACACGCATGCGGTGGGCTACATTATGGACTTGTGGGGAGAATGGAAGCTGATGTGTCTGACCGTTCTTTCTGTCGAAGACGTGGAAGATCTGTGGATAATTGGAATTTTGGTAGCAGCTGCTCTGCTTTTTGGCTTAGGCGGAGGGTTCTGCTACTGGAAGCTGAGGAGGACTACCGCGGCGATCAACGCGCTGGCGAAACTTCCTGCTCAACAAGATTCTTTGATCCGGGCTGTGACCTCAATGACCCAGCTGTTGTTCGAGCTGAATCACACGATGGGAACAGTGGTGGACAGCCGCGGACCTGCAGTGCGTTTTGGGACTCGTTTACAGCCGACCGGGTTACATCAGGGGGCAGATGGGGATTTGTAGTTCGGAACCACACATGATTCGGCGATTTGGACCTAGACGGCACCTGGACTTCAAGGTTGCAGTTAGAGTACACTGTAGCCTGGCCTGAAAATAAATAAAGCAACTATCTAATCGGGACTCAAGCAACCTTGAAAAAAGGCTGACTGCAAACTTCTCCTGGAGTCTGAGGCCCTGTACACACGTAGCCGTTTATCAGTAAAACCGAACAGTTTAGCATGCGGTTTAGCCTTTCATCCACACGTGAACGCCGGTTGATGTAACTATAAACGAATAATAACAAAACTCCGGCCAAAGTGAAGATTTGAGAACTCTCCGCTTTCGCGTCTGCGTGTGGACTTTCAGAACGGACGTTTCAGCTCCAGCTGGAGCTGAAAGTCCGGTTCTGCCGGTTCTCCAGCTGGAGCTGACGTCACATGCTCGGAGAAAAAAAAGCACTAAAAAGTCAACATACCTGCTCTGACATGATTCCCAGTCGACATTTTCCTGCATTTTATTAACTTTGTACTCCAACACGGTATTTTAGTAGTTCAACCTTGCAGTCTGTCCACCCAAAGAAAGGAAAATAAATAACAGGAAGTCGCGGCTGAGTTCAAGGGTTGTGACTGCACTACACTGCTACTACACTGCCACCTATGGGTTCAGCATATTCATTACACGCTCTGTAGTGAAATAAACGGCACATGTAGACGAACATCCAAACATGTATGGACAGAGAAATTTTTTGTGTGCAAATATTCGTTTTTCAAACACCAGGCTACGTGTGTACAGGGCCTGAAGCTGTTGAAAAACTGTCGCTGCCCCCCCCCCCCAGAGGTCTCTGTGTGCATTCAGATGGAGCCGAGCTGAGACCATCTGCAGACTGTGCTTATCTGAAATGATTACAGACTTATCTCCCTGCTACGCCACCATGCAACATGTCTTTGTCTTTATCCGTGCTGAGCTGGTAGAGTTTTTTTGACTTTATCATAGAATGTCCTAAGACAAAATGTGATAGATTCTTTTTTGAATACCAATGATTATCAGAGAGTCAGAGTCAGAGAGTCTTTATTGTCATTTGCACCGCATGTGGTACATGAGATGAAAACGAGATTATGTACACGAGGTCCCAGTTACATCCAACAACAAATGAAAGAGAAAAACAGTAATAACATCTAGAACTAACTAAGAAAAGCATCAACTAGTAATACACAGCTAACTAAGAAAAGCATCAACTAGTAATACACAGCAGCACGAACATGAGTTTGTATGAGCAGATGGTCACAGATGAATACAGCAACAAGAAAACAGATCAGCATCAGTATGATGTGATATTTTGCAGTGTTTATTTTTTATTTTATTTTTATTTATTCATGAGTCTAACAGCCTCAGGGTAGAAGCTGTTCCTCAGTCTAGTGGTTCTACACTTGATGCTCCTCAACCTCCGTCCTGAGGGGAGTGGGGCAAAGAGTGAGTGTGCTGGGTGAGTGAGGTCTTTCATGATGCAGGTGGCTCTTTTCCTGCATCTGGAGGTGTAAATGTCTGTGATGGTGGGGAGACTGACTCCAACAGACTTCTGTGCAGCCTTCACCACTCTCTGCAGAGCTTTCCTCTCTTCAACTGTGCAGCCTCCATGCCACACGTTGATGCTGGAGCACAGGATGCTCTCCACTGCACACCTGTAGAAGGAGGTGAGGACTGGGCTGCTCAGACCAGCTCGTCTCAGCCGTCTGAGGAAGTAGAGTCTCTGATGACCTTTCTTGATCAGGCTGGTGGTGTTGTTGCTCCAGCTGAGGTTATCATTCATGTGTACACCCAAGTATTTGTAGCTGGAGACCACTTCCACTGCAGACCCACCTATTTTCAGTGGGGCATGGGTGTGTTTGTTCCTTCTGAAGTCCACAATCATCTCCTTTGTCTTCTTCACATTCATGTGAAGATTGTTCTCTTTGCACCAGCTCTCCAGGTGTTCCACCTCCTGTCTGTAGCTGGACTCATCATTGTTTGTAATGCATCCCACCACCGCTGTATCATCTGCAAACTTAACAATATGACAGCCTGGAAGTGTGGCTGTACAATCATATGTGAGCAGAGTGAACAGAAGGGGGCTCAGCACACATCCCTGAGGAGAGCCGACTGTATGTTCCTTTTTTCCATATCTGATTGTTGGCGGCGCAATTTAATTATTGCTGCGGCTTTCCGTGCGTACATCCCTCTTAGGATGGTGCGCGCGCCAATTGCAACACTTTGTACCTTGGTGCAAATATGCCAATTAAGATATATTCTATTTTATTCTGTTCAGTGCCCTGAGATGACTTCTGTTGTGACTTGGTGCTATATAAATAAACTGAATTAGATTGAATTTAATTGAAAACCTTTTCACACTATTCTGTGCTTTATCTGGAGCAGTCCTACTGGGCACCCCACAGTCGACTTTAAACACTTTAGATCTGCGACTGCAGCATTAACAACTACACGCTTAAATATTTCTGTTTCATTTCACACAATTTCAACTCAATTTTTTTAACTACTTCATGTATGATTTGTGAATTTTATGCACATTGGGTGTTCTGCACACAGCCTCCACAGAGGTGTATGATAGTCTGACATTAGTGTTACCATCCCCTCTGCAGATTGTTGTCTATTCATTCAACCTTTATTTATACAGGATAGTCCCGTTGAGCCTCGGGGACTAGTTTAAAAGAGAGACCTGAATATAACACGACAGCATCAGATGCTACATGTTGGAAAAACCGTATGCTGATGAACTTAGCTTGACAGGGTAATGACTCAGTCTCCTGTTATTAGCTCTTTTACATGTAAATTGCTGTAAATCAGAAAGCAGATGCTAGTGTTTAACTCAGTGTGTTCAGCTAAATAACTTGTGATGTAATTAAACCCCCTTCAGGCAACATAACAGTAGCAGTGGCAGGAGCACTTGCTGTGTGACTGTACAGTTGGGAGACAGGTGGTGGGAGTCAATGAAGCAGCTCTGAGGCTCCGGGCCATCAAAACATCAACAGCAAAGCTAACTCGTAGCATGTGTGCTGACAGAAAGCCCACAGTGGTGCAACCAGCACGGTCTCTTCATTAAATCTCAGTGTGGAGCTTAAAGAGCTGAAATTAAATCCATTGAAATACAGAAACAGGTTGTCTTTGCTCATTTGTGTTTTTAGCTGGATAAAAGTCTGTTTTAAATGTTAGTCTGCTCTGTGTTGTCTTTGGTCTCATAAAATTATTTATTTCATGTTTTAAGAAGTGCTTTCATCCTCATACTATCAGATTTTTTAATATTTAACTTGCAGATTATGCAGTTTTTTGTCATCACTCATTGTTATGTTTACTAGATTTATATTTAGTTTCTTTCTTGTTTGAATTGTTTTCATTTACTTATACACCACAATATTTATGCGTGTGCCTAATTGGCTAAAAATGATTAAAGATCATGTCTGGACAAAAGATGAATAAAATTATTTTTTAATCATGATGACAGGATAAATGTAAAAAGGTAATGACAAAAAAACGAAGGCTGTGGTCCCATTTCTGAACCTATTTGTTCTCGTTTTATTATTCATATTACAAGTTATATGATAGACCTTTGGTAATAATGAGTGATGCATATTTAGTTGTTTTATCAAATACTCTACACTTGTCAAAAATATTAATCAAAAACATTGACAAAATAATTTGTTTGACAGCTACTATGGCTTTAATCACGTTAGTCTTTAAAATTATTGCAAAACTTTGTTTTTCTTACTCTTTATTCTCCAAATGAAATGGTTATCATTCATGTTGTTCTGTTTCTTTTTTTTTTTTTCACAGGCTAACAAACTACTTTACTACAATGCCAAAGATGGAGTAAGTACATCCTAATTAACTTAATGTGATGCAGGTATGCAAAAGCCTGGTACATTTGCCCACCTGTTCTTTAGACATAGAATATGTGTAAAACTAAATGTCTGCTCTAATAAATCTAAATTGGCATCTTGTTTATTTCCACTTTCTCACTGTTGGAAGAAAAAAAACACACCCAATGTTACTCTAAATTTTACAGACACAACCTCAGCCTACTGAGTTTTACTGTCTAGATACATACATTTTTTTAGTTTGCTTCCCATTCTGCCAAAGTTAAAATTTTATTGACTTTTCACAGTTGAATCTGTCAAAATAAAGTTCTGTCCTACATTCACTAATGCACAAACTGCAAAACTCTACACGTGCTGAAAATGCCCCCGAATGATTGATAAGGGGATTTTGATCACGTTAACTTATGGTGTTGTTTGGTCTTTCACTCAGATAAACAGGACGGCCCTAGAAATAGAGCAAGAAGAAGAAGAGGAGAAGAGGAACCGGTTCATTCCGGAGGATTTTGAAATAGACCCTGACTTCAAACGGCATGTTACCTACAACACCTCCGCCGTCCATATCCCTACTGACATATATGAAGGCTGTAAGTACATATGCACGCACGCACACACATACTTTCTCTTTTTAAATCCTTTTTTATTATAGGATGTTTCCTGAAGAGAATCTTTACCCTACAAGAAATATTCTCACGATCACAACATTGTTTCAGTTCTATATAATTGTTTTCATTGGTTATAAAAAGTAACGATTAGGAGAGAAGTCAGGATGTGAACGATGCTTAAAAGACGTCAGAAGTTGACTACAACACAAAATATGATTTAGTCCTAAAGATCACTCATGTGAGATGGTCCAGAATATCTCAATATGTACTTTTCAGACAAAAAGTTGATTTAAAAAATCAATCATAGCATTAGGCGATGAATGATATTGTGGTCGGTGTAGGGTTTGGACCCATATACAGACAGACATGAGGAGCTCCAGTAATGTAAAACTTGTTTATTAAATAACCAAAAACAAAACGCTAACGTGGCAGCAACAACTTATAAAAAAAACAGGGAGCACAAGAGGAAGGACTGAGACATCCGGCAGGTAGCTAAAACAATGATGCTCTGCTGGGGCGGTGATCAGGAATGGTTCAAATAGAATGGAGTGACAAGTGACAGCACCTGGGTGATTCATAATGGGTAACGGATGTGAGCTGACTGAATAACTGGTGAGGCTGACTGAGGGTGAAATGAGATCTGGCTACAAAAACACAAGGGACAGAAGAATAAAACTTAAACCACGAGGAGAAATGAAACTAAATGATAAACTACTAAATTACCACCCAAAAAAAAGACTATGGCAATATATAAAAGATGATACATGTATATCCTCCAATAACACCCGAGGAAGGCTGAATCCACAACATACTGTAAGTTTGTGTCTGTTTATGTTTAAAAGTCTGGTGTCA
This sequence comes from Garcialebias charrua, assembly GCA_038048925.1. Taxonomy (NCBI): domain Eukaryota; kingdom Metazoa; phylum Chordata; class Actinopteri; order Cyprinodontiformes; family Rivulidae; genus Garcialebias; species Garcialebias charrua. The sequence goes on along the minus strand of JBBPBX010001912.1, from coordinate 71,710 downwards.
AAGCTTTTTTTTTAAATTATTATTAGCTCCTTAAAGAAACCAAACTTGGAATGGACTATCAAACAGGAAGTGAATTTCCATTTAACTTTAGTAAGAATAAACAATTTTAAGCTCATCTGTAAACGTCAGCCCCAGTCATTACTACACCTGGTATCTACAGCAAACTTCCATTATATGGATCTCAGCCTTTAAGCACTGTCTGCATTGTAGACGCCTCTACAAGAAGCCATTCTGGTCTATAAATAGTCAAAACTCCAACTATCAAGTGGTCAGCCCTCTTTGCTCTGCTCCCCAGCTGCTCCTTTCCCTCATGTTGACTCTATCAACTTTACTTGGCAGTTTCACAGCTCGTTAGAAATTCCAGCAATGATATCTGGAGAAGAGCTGTGTGTTGTTGTGGTCTGTTTGTCTCACGCTTGAGCTTTTCTTGCATACATAGAATGTCTTCATACGTGTTCTTGATCACTCTGATGGTCACATCTTATGACCCATTGGTGAATTTTAATTTTTCAACCAGTCATGTAACCCATTTTGTTGAATGGTTGTCTTTTGTCAACTGGTGCACCCATGTTTAACACAGAAATATCTCTTCCATTGGCTAGTTCTACGTATCTACCATATTTTTTGGACTATAAGGCGTATTAAGCAAAACTAAACCATTTTGACAGATTTTTGAGCACTGTGTACCACATACAATTGGTTTTAGGTCAGTAAGCACAACCAGAATTAATACATAAGGCGCACCTGATTATAAGGTACAATGGAGCTTTAGGGCCACGCAAACAAATAAAATAAATAAATAAAGGACATAAAAGTACGAGAATAAAGTTGTAGAATTACAATAATAGTCGTATGAGACTTTATTTGTTATTTTTTTACAGCTGTCGTTAATTTTTTCTTCTTCTCCACGAGTCGGATCCACGACGCGCCCTGTCAATCAATCCTTTAGGTGTGTCAGCAAATGACTAATCCGAAGCTAAATGATCCTATTGAGTCGCTGGGTCTCTTCAGCGTCTTTCTGCCAGCGCTACACGCATACAGTTTCACTCACTGAGCGCCGTCTTCAAACGGAAACAAAAACAAAAGTCAGGACGTAATGACATCACGTACTATATGCATCCCAGAAGGAACATACAAAAACACAACAGTAGGTGGCAGTATTGGAACATGTTTTGAGTAAGAGCGTCAATAACAATAAAGTTTAACAAACATTCTTCATTTTACCACAGTTAAAATGCAGTAAACCCTGCTTTATTGTGTAGGAGTTTGGATAATATTGCGACTCAATTAGCTCCAGATTGGTAATTTGCTGACACTCCTACTGGATTGATTGACATGTCGCGTCGTGGATCCGACTCTTGGAAAAATAATTCAACCACAGCTGTAATTTTAAAAAAAGTCTCATACGACTTTATTCTTGTAATATTAGGACTTTATTTGACTTTATTCTCATAATTTTATGGCTTTTAAAACACTTTTCTTAGTGTAGCAATGTTTTTTTTTTGTTTGTTTTTTTGCGTGTCCCTAAAGCTCCATTGTAATAAGGCTCACTGTTGATTTTTGAGAAGATGAAAAGATTTTAAGTGCTCCTTATAATCCAAAAAATACGGTATGTAAAAGCATCGATCCACTGATCCAAAGAATCTGATGATCCTCTTTTTTTATTGGTCATCAAACCACATCTCCATTTTTTTATTAGGTTTGACTTGGAGTAACAGAGTCTAATATAAAAAGACTAATACCACATTACTACATATTAGCATAGTTTTACATATTGGCGCGCTAATATAACCTGTTATAACCATGGCCTTGAAACTTTTTATTGAATAAAATCAGACTGCAATGGTAAAACAATAGGTATTTACAGACAAGTAATGGAAAAACACACAAATACTTTGGTGCATAATCCTTTTCAATTAGAGATTCCAGGTTGTAGATTTTGTCCCCTAATTTAGGAATAGGCTGGTTGGAGAAGTTTAGTGAACGTTTTGTAAAATTGTCTGATTTAAAAAAATTATAATAATAATAATTCCAAAATAAAGCTTTTTGAGAAAAAGAAAGTTATGTAAATGCAGGAGTGAGAGTATCCATCCATTTTCTTCCGCTTATCCGGGGTCGGGTCGCGGGGGTAGCAGCCTAAGTAGGGAGGCCCAGACTTCCCTCTCCCCAGCCACTTGGAGCAGCTCCTCTGGGGGAATCCCAAGGCGTTCCCAGGCCAGCCGAGAAACATAGTCCCTCCAGCGTGTCCTGGGTCTTCCTCTGGGTCTCCTCCCGGTGGGACATGCCCGGAACACCTCACCAGGGAGGCGTCCAGGAGGCATCCTAACCAGATGCCCGAGCCACCTCAACTGGCTCCTCTCGATGTGGAGAAGCAGCGGCTCTACTCCGAGTCCCTCCCGGATGACTGAGCTTCTCACCCTATCTCTAAGGGAGAGTCCAGCCACCCTGCGGAGAAAACTCATTTCAGCCGCTTGTATCCGAGATCTTGTTCTTTCGGTCATAACCCAAAGCTCATGACCATAGATGAGGGTGGGAACGTAGATCGATCGGTAAATTGAGAGCTTTGCCTTTTGACTCAGCTCTCTCTTCACCACGACAGACCGGTACAGCGCCCGCTTCACTGCGGACGCTGCACCTATCCGCCTATCGATCTCACGCTCCAGTTTTCCCTCATTCGTGAACAAGATCCCGAGATACTTAAACTCCTCCACTTGGGTAAGGACCTCCTCCCCGACCCGGAGAGGGCACGCTACCCTTTTCCGGCTCAAGACCATGGCCTCGGATTTGGAGGAACTGATCCTCATCCCGGCCGCATCACATTCAGCTGCAAACCGCTCCAGCGAAAGCTGTAGATCACGAGCTGATGAAGCCAATAGGACCACATCATCTGCAAAAAACAGAGAAGCGATTCTAAGGCCACCAAAACGGATCCTCTCAACACCTTGGCTGCGCCTAGAAATTCTGTCCATAAAAGTTATAAACAGAATCGGTGACAAAGGGCAACCTTGGCGGAGTCCAACTCTCACCGGAAACGAGCCTGACTTACTGCCGGCAATGCGGACCAAGCTCTGACACCGGTCGTACAGGGACCTAACAGCCCATATCAATGGGCCTGGTACCCCATACTCCCGGAGTACCCGCCACAGAACCCCCCGAGGGACGCGGTCGAATGCCTTTTCCAAGTCTACAAAGCACATGTAAACTGGTTGGGCAAACTCCCACGCACCCTCCAGGACCCTGTTGAGGGTGTAGAGCTGGTCTAGTGTTCCACGACCAGGACGAAAACCACACTGCTCCTCCTGAATCCGAGGTTCGACTATCCGACGGACCCTCCTCTCCAGAACCCCTGAATAGACCTTACCAGGGAGGCTTAAGAGTGTGATCCCTCTATAGTTGGAACACACCCTACGGTCCCCCTTTTTGAATAGGGGAACCACCACCCCAGTCTGCCAATCCAAGGGAACTGCCCCCGATGTCCACGCGATATTGCAGAGTCGCGTAAGCCAACACAACCCCACAACATCCAGAGCCCTAAGGAACTCAGGACGAATCTCATCCACCCCCGGAGCCTTGCCACCGCGGAGCTTTTTAACCACCTCGGCGACCTCAGCACCAGAGATTGGAGAGCCCGATCCAAAGTCCCCAGGCTCCGCTTCCTCAGTGGAAGACGTGCCAGTAGGATTGAGGAGTGAGAGTATCAGTCAAATAATTCAATTCAGTTTTAACTCCCCTTGGTACATTTGAAAGAAAAGAAAAACAAGAAATTGATCCAATTAATTTTCAGTTACATGTAATCTAAGTTCAAAACAATCAGATTCTAATTCAAACTACTGTATATCACAATGTAATTATAATATAGTACAATTAGATCAGTTAGTGTATAAAGTGTCAATTAAAAGTTGTCTAAAGAAATCAACAGGCATCTCAATAATGAAGTAATACTGCCAACAATAATAAAAAAAAGTGTTAATGAACCTGTACTCATAAATGTAACATATGTTGTAGCGCATATTCAAAACACCCACGCAGACAATATCAGTCCATACGATTTTACATCAGCTTATCTATATCTTCTAAGAATTTAGCTGATAAATCTCCTGCAAAGAGCTCAGTGTAATCTGCTTTAGAATACACTGCTTTGAACTCCAGCTCTCAGGTGGTGCTTATGTGTGCAGGACAGAACCAGGCCAGCACGATGTAAACAAGTGGTTTTATAGATGGAAATGTGAGCTTATTTGATATTTCCTCACATGTAGACTCTCCTTCATTAGGCAATCTAAAAAAAAGTAACAAATCTTCCTTGGGAGAGCTGAACAGAACAGTGTGGGAGTGACAGCCATATCCTTGGGGTTATTAGTGTGTTATTCTAGGACACTGAACAGAATGCAAGGGCGCTCTGAGAAACAGGGTGTGAGAATGAGTACAGTATACACCACACACACTCTGTACAAGTTGTGCCTTTCCTTCGGGAACCCGTTTTTGGCGTGTACAGATGTGCAGTAAGTTTAGGAAGGAGACACTGGAACATCCTTTAACAATAAAGAGAACATGCAGTGGATATGTGTTAATGTTAGACATTGCAACATCTGCACAGACTAGAAGCCTTTTAAAGACAAATCTTCAGAGCAGGGACGTTGTTTTATTATTAGATAGATGTTAAATTGCACTGCCTTATTTAGTGCTTATTGGCAGGGATTGAGCATTCATTATTTTTAGTCATGAGTCTTCAGTGGCTCTGCTGCAGTGAACTTAGTCACATGACTTTAACGTCCTTAAACAGCGAGTCACTCCCTATGAACTGAACTATAAATGTGCAGTGACAGGCCTCAGAGGCCTCTGACTGTGCAGACATTTTGTCATTGCCAAATGGCCAAATGCACTTGGATATTTTTACAAGTAGCAGTTATAATGATGAGAGGATGAGGGGGAGCTTGGATGGGACGAAGCAGCAGAGGAGGATTCTTTGTATAATTCAATCATCCTTTTTTATTCTAAGTAGACTACTGGCAGCTCAGCTCGGGGAATTGTTTTACTTTTTACAAGCTTACAAAGAGATTAAGTTTTTTTTTTTTTTTAATATTTGATTTGTACTCATTACGTTTTCAATTAGTGAGATTGGTTTTGGCGCTAGTTTATTTAAAGGGGACCACATATTCAAAATTCACTTTTTAATGTTTTTTTTACTCAACTTTGGGTATTTACTTCATAAAAAAACAGTCCTAAGGCCAAAAAAATGCACCCAGTGGTTTATTTACTCTAAGTAGATTTATTTATCTTTGATAAATACACTTCGTTTCCCACTTCCTGCGGTTTGTGACGTCACAAACCGCAGCCAACCACCTCAAACCTGAGTCCAGCCCCTCACCTAGCAACCCCTGGTGATGCTCCACCCACTTCAGTATAAAACACGTCACGGTTGCCGAGACGTTGAAACTGTGCACACACACACTCTCGCGGGGCGACAGTCTGTAACGTACAAGCACCACTGATCGATATACTTTTCAGATTAGCAACTTATTTAGTTTAAGAATACTTTTCACTTCATCAAAATCTAATCAAAACTTCAGCGTTCTAAATGTAGGTGGTTGTATTTGTTTCTTATACGATGAAGGACTGCTTTTTGCATAACTGCCAGGTTGGCCTAGAGGTAATGAATTGGACTGTCACCCGAAGGACCGGGGTTCGCTTCCCGGTCACGGCATTTTTTTTTTTTTAAGCCTTTTGTTTCGGAGAGATTTCATGTGTACAGCACTTTGTTGCAGCTGTGGTTGTTTTAAATGGCTTTATAAATAAAGTATAATTGTTATTTTTACGTTTTAGTTCAATTTTTAGCGATCGCTCTCAACACGCAGCCGGGAGAAATAAAACGAGCAGCAGACCGCCGGCGAAGACACCATCTGCGTGCGGGAGCTGCTGGGAGCTACTGGCTTTTGAGGTCCGGGGGTCCGGTCAGAGGTTGCCTCATGCGGATAAATTAACTGGAGACACTCGGTGAACTTTGTGTGTGTGTGGACTGAAGCAGCGATCGCTCCCAAAAGCGCCGCATGCAACGAGCGGAGCTAGCACCGTCCGCTCGGAGGAGGAAAAGCTATCATTAGCCTCGGAGGTGGGCTAATGCTAAAAAAAAGAAGCTGCAAATGGCGGCGCGCTGACAGCTTTCGGTAAGTTATCTTAAGCTAGCACTAACAGTAAGTCAAATGAGTAATAAAAAAAGAGCTAATTTTAAAACAACAACATATTAGAGATACTGGCTTTTACAGAGGGCGTAGTTAATGTAAACAGATCTTTGTAGGGCGTGGCTTTCAGACCTCATTATCATAAACCGGTCGTTTTGAACGGAAGTGAAATTTGGCAGAAAAAGGGGATATTTTATTATCTAAGCATTATTTTGTGTATAACATTGAATGAAAATGGTCTGGAAAGCCCACAGATACACCACAAAAAATTATATGACCTACATTTGGTCCCCTTTAATCAAACATTTAAAACTCAGCTAATGCGTATTCGAGGCTGATTTATCTGTCGCTATTTAACAAAAGTCATAATGGTGCATTCAAATCGATACATTTTCTAGTAAAAGAAGCCATACTTTTAAAGAAATTGTAAAGTTGCCAAAGAATCGGTACATTTTTACAAACTGTTGCCTCTTACACCCTGATGATAAAAACTGTGGAATCCACTGATAGTCTTCATTTGCTTTTTTGCCTTTATATAGCCCTAACAGTTGTGGATAATCAGTTTGAACAGCCACCCTAATTAAACCATTTTCTTTTTTTTTAAGGTTTCTGAACCACCTTTTAGTCAATCTTTTCTGTTTTACAGTAATTAGCAACTGTAACAGGAAAACACAACCATTGAAAGAAAATTAGTCTTTGAAAAATAAGAAATTATATTTAGTCAACAAACAAAACACTAGAAAAAGAGTAAAAGTTACAACTAACAATCTCCGAACCAGAAAAACACAATAACAGTGGTTGCAGGGTGACTGAATTGTTCATCGAAGAGTTAGATTGTACACAATAATTCCCATATTCATTACAAGAAGATAACATATGGCTCTCAGTGCAGTACATGTAAACTTTACATGACCTGCTGTCTTTATAATAGCTTCTGTTGACATCTTGAGTGGTTTATAATGAAAAGGACTTGAAAAGCTAACCAATGTGTTGCTGTTGGGTCATAGAGTGTATGTGGAGCAGGCAACTCATCAAACCGTTAGCACAAAGATCACTAAAAACCACCACCTGCAGAGTTTTAAACTGTCTGGAAGTGACAAAAGGAAGCTTCGACTATTACTTGAAATTTATACTAAAGTTTATTTTAAAGTTTGTCACTTTGACTTTTAATTTTGGTTGGACAGGTGGTTTTTATTGTGTGAATGTTTATGAAGCATTCACACTACAGTGATCCTTTTTTCTTCCGTACGTTTTTCGGCATCTCACAGTTTTCAAGCTTTTTCCACAAATCATAAATAAAAATGTTCAGCTCTTTCAGGACAATCCTGTTATGACTTTTGGTATTGATGCAACTTTAGCTTTATGAAATGTTTAGCCTTCTCTGCTATTTTTGTTCTCATAGAAAATGAACTGAGCTCAATTTACATCCTTCAAATCTTTAGATGTGTTTACAAACTTTTACTGCTCCTTTCACATTTTGTCTTGCTTCAGCTTCTTTCCGCTTCCTTGTGCAAATTACATTTTTTGTATATATTTTCATGTAATTTCAGCAATTTATTTTTGCTGTTTTGTGTCTTTTTTCAAATACTTTCTGCCACAATCTTTTTGCGCTTCTAACTTCTTTCTGCTAATTTCAGTTTGTACTCCTTTCAGCTTATTTCTGCAAGTTTCAGCTTTTTCCTATATCATTTCAGCTACTATTTAGCTGTTTTATGTTAATTTAAACTTTTTCAGCTAATTCCACATTTTTTGCACTCATTTAAACTTTTTTCCAACCTAATTCAGCAAAAATGTGCCTTCACTTCCTTCTGGTAATTTCAGCTTCTTTCTGCTTTTTAGCTACTTTTCAGGTTTTGTTTTCTTCTTCTAATTTCAGCTTTTTTCAGATAATTTCCACTTTTTCGTCGTCATTTCTGCTCCTTTCAACAAATGTGTTCTTTCCATTATCTTCTGCTAATTTAAGCTCATTCTACTTTTTCAGATACCTTTAAAGCATTTTTAAGCTAATTTCAGCTGTTTTCCACATAAATTCAAGTTTTTCATGTTCATTTCTGCTACTTTTTCCTTCAACCTTTATTTAGACAGGCTAATCCCAGTGAGCCTGTCAGCCTAATTACGTAACTTGTTTCTGCTAATTTAATAATAATAATAATAATGAATTCAATTTATAACGCACTTTTCATTAATGAAAATCTCAAAGTGCTACAAGGTGCAACAGAAATTAAATGTCAATAAACAAGTAATAAAACAAGTAAAATCAATAACAGTATCAACTAAGATCAAAAGTAGAATCATGAGGAGGCAGAGTATGCTCGGTTGAAAAGAAAGGTCTTCAAGCCGCTCTTAAAGTCAACCACAGACTGTGGGACCCTCAGACAGTCAGGAAGAGAGTTCCACAGGCGGGGGGCAGCCACACTGAAAGCCCGGTCTCCCATGGTCCTTAATTTGGTTCTCGGAATGTGAAGGAGATTACTGTTCTGTGACCGCAGCGACCGGGTGGATGAGTGTGGAATAAGAATATCCTTCAGATAATCTGGTGAAGCTCCATGTAAGCATTGATGTGTAATGAGAGCAGTTTTGTACTGAATTCTGTAGGCGACAGGAAGCCAATGAAGGTTATGAAGAATGGGCGTAATATGTTCAAATTTACGAACTCGCAACAAGATCCTTGCTGCACTGTTTTGAATATATACTGAAGTTTCTGAAGGTTTTTGCCAGGGATTCCAATAAACAGGGAGTTGCAGTAGTCGAGCCTGGAGGAGACAAAAGCATGGACGAGCTTCTCAGCATCGGAAAAAGTTAGGGATGGGCGAAGTCTAGAGATGTTTCGAAGATGGAAGAAGCAAGTTTTAAACAGAAGCTTAATGTGATTTTCAAATGTAAGATTGGAGTCCATTTTTATTCCAAGATTAGTAACAGAGGTGGAGAGGGGGATGTCTTGTCCAGAAAAGGAAAGTGTTGTTATAGTAGATGTCTGTACCTGGTGAGGGGTGCCAATCAGTATGGCCTCGGTCTTGGAGCAGTTTAATTGAAGAAAGTTCTGATTCATCCATGCCCTAATTGCCTCCAGGCAGGCAGAGAGGGCAGTGAGTGAAGATGGAGATGACAAGGTGGAAGATGAGGATGCTCCAGTCCTGATGTAAAGCTGTGTATCGTCGGCATAACAGTGAAAAGAAATGTTGAACTGATTAATAATTTGACCTAAAGGCAGCATGTAAATTTAAGCTTGTTCTGCTTCATTCAACGTTTTCCTGCTAGTTTCAGCTTTTTCTGCTATTTCAGCTACTCTTTAATTTTGTGCCAAATTTAGCTTTTTCAGCTAATTCCAAATTTTTTAAGCTCATTTCAGCTTCTTCCACTTCTTTCTGGTAGTTTTAAGTTTCTTTCTGACTTTACAGCTACTTTTCTTCTATTTTTTTGCTAATTTCAGCTTTTCTTATAGCAAATTTCAAAATTTCTGTGCTCATTTCTGCATATTTAAACCCAATTCAACAAATATATTCTTTCAGGTTTCTTCTGCTAACTTGCTTGTTCTTCCATTTCAGCTAAAATTCAGCATGATTTAAGCTTATTTCAGCTGTTTTTCAGCAAGTTCTTCAGCAATAAGCATTCACACTGCATTTTTGCAAGAAATGCAATTTCTCTAGTTTTATTTTATGTTGGTACATCTTCTAATCCAGATTGCGTTTTTATTTTTCCCTCTTTATTTGTCTTGTCAATCATTGCATAATAATGTATTGTCACCCAGGATGCTATAGGAGGAAAATTAGCTTCTAACTTAGTTTTAACGTTCACATTAACATTTTTCAGGCTGGATTTTTTATTTATTTATCTTAAAACACAATTAAAAATAGGTTATTTTTGCAACTGCTTTAGTTGTGTAAACTTCTGTCTAATTTCCCCATGACTGTTGTAATGAACTTTAGGCACATTGGAGTTGAGGCTTCCTGTCATCTCGGCTGATTTAAAACTCTGCATGTGTTTTATTTTTTATTTTATTAATATTGAAGCAAAATGATGTCATTGAGAAGTTTGCTGAAAGGTGAAAATTTGTAAATATTTTAAATTTTGTGTGTGTGCGTGCGTGTGTTTATCTATATTTGCCGAAACGTGCCTGATGTCAGGTCCCCTGGACAGATTTCTTCTTTGTTGAAACAATTTGTTTTTTTATCCAAACACGACATTAACCTTTGCAGCTAACTCTATTCAAGATGGTTACCCCGTAGCCAGCTGAACATAAAAATAAAAATAAAACACAAACATGACTATAATTTCAATCAGTCTTTCAGATGCTGACCTAAAAGTCAGTGTGCCTGCTACCTTCAAGATGCACATTGTGTTTTCCTGCAGAGAACTCACTGATGCCAGTTGTTCACTATTATGGTGTTTAGTTGATGTCCTCTTGACTGCAGCTGTGAACTTATTGTGCACACATCTGTGCCAGCAGTCCACCCTCCTCCAGCTCAGAAGCTGCTGGGGGTTGGATGCTGGTCAGTTTGGTGCAGTTGTGAAGCTGCACTTGTGTTGTTACTCAGAAAGACTAGCTGCCACGCCGCTGTCTCTCCGGCTGACCAGCACAGACCGCGTCGCCATGGCGATATGTATCTGGGTGTCTGTGTATATTTATGATTAGAAGGAGGCGCATGGACTTAGACACGCCCTGACGCTCCGTCGTGTCACACGAAGGGGGGATTGTAACTTGATTAGGAGACTTTGTCTAGACAAGACTGGCGTCCTTGTGGCTTTTTGAGATGCTCAAGGAGAGCCATCTTGTCTTGTTCCTACTTTCTCTTCACTTTGCTCACTTCATTTTCCCACATTTTGCACTTTCTTTTCCCCTTTTTTTCCCTTTCATCCACCCTCAGTCAATCCATCTTACCTTCTTTCCCTTCCTGCGCCTTATTAGACATATTACAAACGTGGTTTGTGGAGACGAATGTGCTACTGTTGTTCTCCCCCGCATGATGGGAATCTCTTCTCCCTGCTGATCCAGTGTGGGTGGTCAGACTGGGAGTCAGATGAATCAGTTTGTCTGAATGCGTGAATGTGTTCAAGGCACAGAGGGAGCAAAGAGCACTTGGGGTGTGAGAGTTGTCTCATGTGTGTCTCGTCACGTGCACCTATTGCACTGTACATGGATCTCGTGGCTGCATATGCATGTCTTCTTGCTCATTAGGCAGACGGTCGTGGATGAGATGAGATGAAAGAGGAGTGCTGTGGCCTTGGCAGGAGATCGGAGGCTCATCTGATGCCCGTTTGAATCAACGCTGTGTGGCACCTGTCAGCCTGAGACATGCACGCACCGTGATGTGCTGAGATACTGTGACACCGTGTGTGTGTGTGTTTGTGTCACAGTGACGATCCTTTTGGCAAATCTCAAAGCAGATAAATAGATTTTCTTCTCTTTTTGAGCTCTTGTGCTGTGTTATACATCCCATTTCATTTTCAGAGCTGGCAACCAAACACTGAGTGCACTTATCTCCATCTTTGTCTTCCTGTCCTTCGTTCCTCATCCTCATCTTGCTGTCATTATGTCTGTGACTTGTCCTTGCTGGACTTGTTGGACGCCTTCCCATGACGTTCTAATTAGCTAAATAGAATTCACATTTGGATTGGACGAGGTTTCCAGACTGTTTAATTCTTTTAATCCCTTTTAACCTTTTCCATAAATTGTCAAAGAAAAGAGAGAGACACTTATGATCTGGAGCCTGCAAGATCCATCTCATGCTACAATTAAGGACTTGGCTTTCCTTGAATAAACACATATCGCTCACTGCCTTTTAGAGCCAAAGTTTTAAAATTGAGATTATTTTATGCTGAAAAACTAAAGAGTTGTAGTCATTGGTCAAATTTTGAAAACTGCAGTATGCACACTTTCTTGAGATATATCTCATCCTCCCATCCAGATATTATTTCCTGAAATGATGCTGCCTTTCTAGATGTGTAAGCTGCTCAATGCCATAGGCATTAATGCACCCCCATACCAGAGGCTGTTGATCTGTGCACTGATAACATGCTGGATAGCCCATCTCCTCTTTAATATGGAGGACAATGTGTCGAGGGAATTTTGGTAAAGGTTTATGGATGTTTGTCATAGGGATGCACAATATTATCGGCATGGTATCAGTATCAGCCAATATTAGCAATAAAATATAGGATATCGGCCATTACATCAAAACTAACTCACAGATATAAAAGGTGCTGTGTACATATACATATATACATATATATATATATATATATATATCCATATATATATATACAGTATATATATATATATATCCATCCATATATATACAGTACTGTATGTATATATATATAGGCAGTCCTCGACTTACGTACGAGTTCCGTTCCTACGCATCGTTCGTAACCCTATTTTGCTGTAAGTCAGACACCACAAGAGCCGCCACTTATACACGTACATGTACGGTAGCCTACTGTACAGTTATCAAGCACTTTGCCTATCCTAACACAGTACCCTATATAATTATCAAAAAACACATACATTTGGATAAATAAAAAATATTAATGTATTACTTTGAGCTGGTCAAGCCTGTCTCCGTCTTTTAGCATGTTAATTCTTGCACGTCCGAGCTCTGCAGCTTTGTGCTGCTCCACGCGGTCCAAACTGTTTACAGGAAGGACTGTTAGCATGTTAACTCTATACATTTGGAGCCATCATGAAAGGAAAAAGAGTTAATAACTTACTGGCAGCCGTTTCTCCGCGGTTTCCATCTAAAAAGGCTGCGCCGCGTTAGCTGATGTTAGCCCCGCCATTAGCTGCACCCGTTAGCATGTTAGCTCGTTGCGCCTCCGGTGCAGCTTGCTGTCTGTTGCTTCAAGCGGTCCACAGCGTCGTTTTCCTTTGTCCATCCGTCCCTCCGCAAAACCGCAGTTCAGCTCCCAGCTCTGATCGGACACGGTCCGGCCGGCTGGCCGGAGCTAACCGAAGGTAACCGCAAAATGGCGGACTTGGCGGCATTTCCGGAAACTGCACAAATAGGCTTAAAAATTATAATTATAATTATAAAAATAATGATACTTTATTTATAAAGCCATTTAAAACAACCACAGCTGCAACAAAGTGATGTACACATGAAATCAAGAACATTTAAACACACACACATTTTTTAATTTTTTTATTTTTTCATATTTTTATTAATATGATGTGTTCGTTACTCTGAATTGCCATAAGTCGAGGGTGCCATAACTCGAGGACAACCTGTGTGTGTGTGTGTGTGTGTGTGTATGTATGTATGTATGTATGTATGTATGTATGTATGTATGTATGTATGTATGTATGTATGTATGTATGTATGTATGTATGTATGTATGTATGTATGTATGTATGTATGTATGTATGTATGTATGTATGTATGTATGTATGTATGTATGTATGTATGTATGTATGTATGTATGTATGTTATGTATGTATGTATGTATGTATGTATGTATGTATGTATGTATGTATGTATGTATGTATGTATGTATGTATGTATGTATGTATGTATGTATGTATGTATGTATGTATGTATGTATGTATGTATGTATGTATGTATGTATGTATGTATGTATGTATGTATGTATGTATGTATGTATGTATGTATGTATGTTATGTATGTA
>JBBPBX010001912.1:37550-52323 GCA_038048925.1 Garcialebias charrua | reverse complement strand
TATATATGTGTATATATATACATACATACATACACACTACCGGTATATTGCCAAAGTATTTGCTCACCCATCCAAATTATTGGATTCAGGTGTTTCGATCACTTCCATGGCCATGGTGTATAAAATGAAGCACCTAGACATGCAGACTGTTTTTACAAACGTGAAAGAATGGATCGCTCTCGGGAGCTCAGTGAATTCCAGCATGGAACTGATAGGATGCCACCTATGCAGCAAATCCAGTTGCGAAATTTCCTCGCTCCTAAATATTTCACAGTCAACCGTCAGCTGTATTATAAGAAAATGTAAATGTACGTGTTGTGTCTGACTACAAAACAGTTTTTGTTTCTCCTCAGTCTATTTTAGATGACCTTTGGTCCTGAGAATACGCCAGCATGTCCGGCTGTTATTCACATACGGCCTCTTCTATACATGATAGAGCTTTAGCCTGCATTGAACTGTTTGCAGTCAATGATTTGTGAAGGTGTTCCTGAACCCTTTGCAGTGGTATCTATCATAGAACCAGACCTGTTTTTAAATGCAGTCCTGCCAAAGGGCCTGAAGAGCACGGCATCCAATACTTACTTTCAACCTTGACCTTTGAGCTCTTTACAGTCTCCAGAGTCCACTGACTCAACTATCTACTTTATACTACAAAGTAGTTGTCTCTTTCAGCATTTGCTTAGCTCCAGAGGCTGGTGAGTGGCAAAGCTAAGTGGAGAACTTCTTGCTGATATGATTGCAGTTTCTTGCTTCCTCATCCCCTACCATGTAATTACTCTCAAACATACAAGCAGGGTCAACCAGAGCAAGCTGATGACAGGGAACACCGCAGGGTGTCTGACAGTATGACACTGTGCAGCTTTCCTTTGCTTCCATCACATCTCACTCCCAGCTTCTCATCACGCTGCCTGAATCATGTTTGCTTGTTTTGTTTTTTTCAACAACCCTTTATAAGCAAGGCAGGGAATCTCTGTTCCCATATTTGGTGTCCAACAACCTCTTGACCTATGAATCTTGTCTTATTTTCGTGTCCTCACTTATGAACCATGGGATTTTTGAGTTGTTTAAGCCTCCTCCTTTCTAGGTTTGTAAACATCTAAATGAAAGGCATCGGACACTTATGTACATCAACAGCATCATATTTGACCATACTTTAGTTACCATCTGTAATGGCATATACAATCCAATAATGTTTTTTTCTTTGTAACATTTGTCTGATCCCGAGTGGACAGTATGTCCTGTATACATTTCAGAAATGATTGAGCTAATTCTGTCTTCTGTCCTGTCATTAATCATTGGTGACCCATAGTCTAAGCATGGTTTTACAGCCTGTATGAGGCAGTAAGGTCACTAGCTGCTTCAAGACGTCTGGGTCTTTGGTCCCATCTTTCCAGACCAAGTTAAAACATTTAATTTTTCTTGTCCTTTAGGAAGTCTTGGCCAAAGACTAGAAAATGTGCATTAGACGTACATTAACTGATTATCTTTGAGTCAGTTCAATTTAAGATGGTCGCCACAGCAAATCCACCTTAGCCAGCACAAAAAAAAAATGTTATAACTTAGCTGTTGATCTGAATTTTGATGTGGTAGAAGCTGAGTCTTTCACAACACGTATTGAATATGACATCTTGCAATATTTCATGAGATTATGCACGTTAACATTATCAAGGTTTGACTAAAAATAACCTACAACTCCATACTTTGTCAGCATAAGAGTTTAGCTTATAACGCTGCTGGCGGGAGCTCTGCCATGAAAGATCAAAAGTCAAAGTCAAAGTCAAAGTCAACTTTATTGTCAGATCTGCAATATGTACTGTACAGGACATACACAGGACCGAAATTGCGTTTCTCTCAGTCCCTCGGTGCAACAGTAAACATCTAAACATTGAAACACTGAAACATATAATAATAGACATAAGCATAAAATAGTAAAACTAACACTGTCCTGAGTTTTTTTTTTTTTTGCATAGCGGTGCAAGAGCATGAAAATCCACACCAACTCTAAAACTAAAACATTAAACATTTAATGAACATAATACTGTCCTGAGTTTTTGCATACTAGCACAAAAAAAGAGTATAAAAAGTATAACTAAAATAAACTAAAGGTTTCTAGCATTGACATTTGCAAAGTGGCAAAGCAGCGTATGAGTCAATGTACACAGTATATGTATGAGGTAGTAGTTGATGTTGTTATAGAGGCAAAAAGTGGCATATGCAGTAAGGCACATTGGGCATCCCTAAATAAGACCGTTCAGAGCACACTGTATATGTACCAGATGGCAGGTGATGTGCATCCCTTCAGGAATGCCAGATTTTTCACTCATTTTATTTTGTGTGCATGTCTTTTTTTGTCAAATCACCTTTATTGTCATTGCCATCACAGGATACAAGAGGTGGAACAAAATGATGTACACAGGGTCCCCGTTAGACCCCAAAATAGTAAAAATATAAGTATAAAAAGAAACGGTAAATAAGGATTTAAGATAGAGTATACACTAAACAAACGCCAAACGGAACTCTAAAAGATCTAAGATAAACAGTAAACACTAATAATGTAAAACAATACGTCACAACAACAGCAGCCCAAACATGAGTCTGTGGCGAGCATATAGGTATGAATACAGCAGAATAAGACAATCAGCAGCATGAGATCAGCAGCATGGATAAGTCAAATATCACCAATTAAAGTGGCATTACAGTATTTTTCTTTTTTTTATTCTTCCAATGAATAACCTGATTAGGGATTTATGAGTAACATCTTCAGGGTAGAAGCTGTTCCTCAGTCTAATGGTTCTACACTAAATGCTCTGCAGCCTTCTGCCTTTTGTAAGACATCAACGAGTTGATTCATCCTGTCCTAATGTTCCTGTCTTGTTGATGGATTTGTGTTGTTTTTGCTATTTCCAAATGGAGATGGAGACTCCCCTTTTTTGCTGTAAACATCTTACAAATTGAACTTCTCCTTTAGTTTTTGAGAATTAACAATTGTCTGTTTGCACCAGGGAACAGCAATTCAGTACACAGTCATTGCCCTGCAAAAGGAGTTGGCAGCTTTTTTTTTCATCCTTTTTTGTTGTTGTTGTTGTTTTCACGTCAGTCTTTTTGCAGAAAACTAATTTGAATATCACCCTAACTTAATTGTGTTCATATTTATTTTGTGCCAAATTTAAATTCTATAAAGCAAAACAACTTTTACTTGGAGCAACAAGCACGGATCAAGATACTGTGTACTCAAAAACGCATGTGTTACCCTCTGAAGCCTCTCAGGAAATGAAGCCACGGCTCATAGAGCCGCGCGACGCTTAGTGCGGTGACACCGCTATTCCTCTCGTCGCAATGACCTCGAGCAAGCAACCGCCACATCACCTCACGGATGGATCTGTTTATACTGGAGTGGTGATTTGTTCCAGCATTCAGCTCACATTAAATGAAACTGCCTCCTGTTGCTGTATTGAAGCTACAGAATCGACACGGATGCTCTCATGGAAAATTGAGATTGTTTTACGCAAAAGAAGCACATTTTTGTTTCTCTTTGTGACTAAGCTTACATGCAAATCATGTGTTTCTGTATTTGTGTTGACGACAGTGCAACCAACTTAATGTAAATTATATTTCAGTGTTGAAAATAAAGAAAAACATACCAGTAAGTCTTGTTTAAGGTCTTGTTAACTAGAGATGTCAGGAAAAGTAGCAGCACTGATCCATATGGAGCCATCCTGAGGGATCAGGGACTTTAGGCCTCCACAAATTGTTGCCACTTATCTTTAGTGCACACATTTTTCTGCAATACAACAGGGAGCCATTAAGGACTGGGCCAGAAGTCCGTCTTTATCCTACATGTGCTAAAATAAAGCCCAAAGAGTGGTTGTGAGTGAGCAGAGTGAGGAGCCAGACAAAACAGAACAAGAAAAGCCCCTGCATCACACAGAAAATGAATTCTGCGATTGTATTTTGGCAGTGAATGTATTTCTACTAAGAGAAAGTAGGTCTAACAGTACTAATTGTAAAAAAGTAAAACAAATCTGTAGCAATATTGTACATAATGCAGATGGGTGTGTACCAGGTACTTGATTTGTACCTTCTGGGCTCTTAATATGAAGTGATCTACCATAGTGAACAGTGATGTATCAAGTAAAAGACATTTCATGATAGAGCATGGCCCCTACAGTTACATATACATACTAAAGCCAAGTTAGCACCCTGTATGTATCGTATTTACTGACATAAGTCGCATCGGTCAAAAAAAAGCATCACGAAGAGAAAAAAACATACAGTATATTGTATACAAGTCACTTCGGCGCAGAAGTTGCAGTTATTATGCGGCACCGCTGACCCGTCATGTTTATTATTAGTTTATTATTAGTTTATTATGTGTTATGCATTTATTATGTGTTTATTTAATGGTCAAAACAGCTTCATTTAGCCGGGCTGTGCGGCGCCATCCATCCATCCATGATGGCTAGAGCCGCTAGCTCTCCAGCGTTCCTCCGCCTGCACCAGCTGAGTGAATCAAGCATGCACAGGAGGACTCGCTGTTGCAGCGCTTAGAAATTTAACATTAACACGTAAAACAATTGTGTTTGCTTGACATTAGAGCAAAGGTGGGTCTCAGTTTACCTTTTCCTTAATAAATGCACTTTAATGGTCAAACCAGCTTGATTGGTGGCGCCATCCATCCATCCATCCATCGCGGCCAGAGCCACTAGCTCTCCAGTGTTCCTGCACCAGCTGAGTGAAGTGAGCGTGCATGGGAGGATTCACTGTTGCAGTTCTTAGAAATGTAATGCCTCAGTCAAAATTTGTTATGAATGTGGAAAAAGAAACGTATATAAGTCGCTTCAGCATACAAGTTGCAGGACTGATAAATCTATGCAAAAAAACTGTGACTTGTATGCCAGAAAATCCAATACTGGAAAAGTACGCAACATACCTGGTACTTATGGAGAATCATGTGTGTCATAAAGTGACATTACATAGATTTTACCAGGTACATACCTGATAAGTAAGTAACTACTCACTATATACGAAGTATAGCTTCTATAAGTACTAAGTTAATAACCTGTACAATTGTAATTAATCCATATGTACCCATAAATATTCCTTTCACTAGAGAAGGACTGAGTCTGTCAGCAAACATACATGTGTACCAAATTAAAGAAACAATGTCTTTGATTTATAAGTAGGTACAGTTATGATCTCTTTTTAAATTGGGTTTTTGCATTGTCTTAACCAAAAACTATATTTCTTCACTTTTTAGTTTTCTCTTTTTGTCATCCATCCATCCATTCATTCACTTTACCTGCTTTTTCCTGGGTCAAGGGGGTCCGTGCCCTTTTTCACCAGTCATTGGGTGAAACTCAGGGCACACTATGTACAAGCTGTCATTCCCTCCGACCTCCTACCTTTATTTGTTAAATTTTTAGTATAATAATCCTTATTTATCAAAGTATTTTCTTTTGTTTCTCACACACACATACTGTATCTATGCATGTCAAATACATTTTTTTGCTTCATCAAACTCTGAATCTCCTGGGCATTCCCTCCCTCCCAGTCTTGTCTTGATGTCCAATTTTAATCCAGTTGCCACAACACACACACACTCACAAAACCAAAGCACATACACTTAAGTATGAGTCACACAGCTTCATTTTGACTTGGACTCTGCTCTCTCTGGTAGTTTTCTGAGGGAGTTATTGAATTAGTCCAGATTGTTTGGAGCAATAAGCCTTTATTGCTTCTGCAGAGAAGCAGGCGCTGGACTTGAAACAAGCTGTCTGTCTGGCTGATTTGTGTTTACAGTACTTCTAGAATTATACAGCTGCATCAGTCTGATCACAAAAATATCTGATCTCTTGTCTTATTCTGCTACTTTAGATATTGAGAATAAAAGTGGTATATGTTCTTATGGCAGACTTTGATAGTGATCAGATGTTGTCAAATCTGTGTGCATCATCATCTTAAAGTGTAATTTTCAAACAAAACTGTTTTTGTTAAGAGTAAATGTTTTATTTCCCTGTAATAAATCATTTAATTCATGCTTGTTTTGTTTATTTGTGTGTGGGCCAGCTACCATCATTTTGAATGAGCTAAATTGGACGGAAGCCTTGGAGGATGTTTTCCGGAAAAACAAAGAGGAAGATCCCTCGCTGCTCTGGCAGGTGTTTGGCTCTGCGACGGGTTTGGCTCGCTACTTCCCAGGTCAGCAGCTCCAGCTCTGAAGAACACGGTCACAAACAATTCTTAGACATAAATCACACATTTGTTTCTTATATATACATTCTGATGTGTTTTTCAGCCATATAGTTTTATTTATTTGAAAGTAATCCAGTCCAAATTTGGGGGAAATAAAGTAAAATGTGTTTCTTGTGAAGCAAAAGCCACTTTTTATAAGACAAAATGCATGTTTATAGATAGTGTAAAGCAGGGATGCTCAAACTTTATGTTCAAAGTGCCAATCTGATATATAGATAATATCCAAGGTTCAGAATAACTGGCAATTATTAAATGTTTTATTAAATTTCCTTACAACCCCAAACCAAAAGATTTGTTATGGTTTGCCTTCATTTATTTTCTTGTAAACTTGAGCTGCTAAATCTTGAGACCGTAAATCTTAATGTGGACTGTTGTTTCATAAACATTTGAATAAACCCGGATTAACTTAAATGCTGGGCCTAAAAAATGTATTTCCTTTGATTTTGCGCAAGAATAAATACATTTGATAAACTGAAATTAAAGGCACCAACACACCGAAACGTCCACATGATTGGAAGTAAAAAGTACAGATGTCCTGAGTCAGTTAAAATACAGACTAATGTAGTGTATAGTGTATACACTAATGTGTACATTATATACTAATACATAAAATGCCACTCTTAAAGGAGCCACGCCACTCTCATAACAGTAGCAATCACATTTCATTTAATCAAACCAGTGCATTCTCATTCAGTACAATTTAACATCGAGTTAGGGACTGACTTGACTTTTCATTTGGTCTGGATCAGAACAGGAGTCTGGTGTTTGAGACTTACTGCTATAAAGAAAGTAGTGCAACTAAACTCAAACCCTCAGGAAATTGCACTTTATGTAAAATGCTATTAAACCCAAATTCTTGCGTTGACCTCCATTTGGAAATAAATCCACTGTTTTTCCAAAATGCAGCATCCCCTTGGATCGACTCGGGCGGTGACCACATTGACCTCTACGACGTGCGCAGACGACCTTGGTGAGTGCAGCTGCTCGCTACGTAACGAGTACACAACTTCTAGTTTGAGGAATAAAAAGACTGTAGTATAAAGTATGAAAACTGTTGTGCAGAAATTAGTGTTAACATTATAGTGTCAAAGTTCATGCTCAATAATCCAGGTAAAAAAAAAATCCAACAATGTTAAGTCAGGTAGAAGCTCCGATACACAATACAGAGAGCAAAATAGCAGGTAGGAGAACGAGAGAGGGAAGAAAAGCATCCGTCTTGCTCGAGAGCGAGCGAGAAAAAAAAAAAAATTGGTAGTGGGCAACCAAATGGTGGATTGTGGACCAACTTTTTTTTTTTTTTTTTTTTTTTAAGACATTTCATCCTTCATCCAATAGACTTCATCAATCCGAAGAGCCACAAACAAACTTAGACCTGCAAACAGCACACTCCCATAGTGGATCAACCTTTTGAAAAAAAATTTTTTTTGAGACGTTTCAAATATTCAAAAATGTTTTGTTAGAAGAACGAGTAGTTATAATCTTAAGGGGAGGAATCTTTTTGTTAAGCCATATTTTAGGACTAGTTCACGGGGAAGATCTACTTTAATTCGAGGAATAGGGTTATGGAATGAATTGGAATCAGACATTAAAGTGATTGATTCAATAGTTGCTTTCAAAAGACTGATTAAGCTTAATCGGTTAAAATTGTACATTTAAATGTGTTGGAATTTAAATGTTGTATGTGATGCAGAAGGTATAAAATATATAAAATATATAATATAAAATTAAAAATTATAAATTTAGTTGTTCTTTATCTTGGAAATCAAGTGAGTTGGTTGTATGAAGAGTTTATTGAAGGTTGAAACTGAGTTATGGAAATCAAATGAGTTGGTTATATGAATTGTTTATTAGAGTATAAAGAGCAGAAAAAATAAGATTTTTTTCTTCTTCTGCCGCCTTTCATTTTATACATGTCTGTTTTTTTATTTTTTTCTACTGTATGTATTATTGTTGTATGTTTTTATAAAATGAATAAATAAATAAAAAAATAAAAAAAATGTATTTCATCCAAAGGACTTCATCAAACCGAGGAGCCTCAAACAGAGTCCCACAAGCAGCACACTCCCATAGTGGACCAACCAGTTTGAAATGTCTAAAAAAATAATAATAATACGTAAATAAAAACATCCAGATGACCAGACTGAACTTTGTTGGATTTTCTACCTGGATTATTGAGCATGAACTTTGATGTTTTGAACTACTTTGGCCATGGCTACCTCAGAGGAGTTGACGGGGGAGAGGGCGGCCCCCAGAAACCATCTGATCACCAGCAAACTGGTTAGTCCACTATGAGAGTGTGCTGCTTGTGGGACTGAGTTTGTTCTGGCTCCTGGGATTGAAGCCTTTTGGATGAACGATGAAACGTCTCATCAAAAAGAAACTGTCCTGATGACCTGATTGATCTTTGTTGGATTATAAAGTGTGTTTGTGTTACATCTTTTTTGTGTGAGCAACAACCTGTGACTGTGTGTGTTATTGCTCACTAGGTACATCCAGGGGGCAGCGTCACCAAAGGACATGCTGATCGTAGTGGATGCGTGAGTGACCGCCTCATGATTCATACTTTACAGTCACATTTATTTGCTTTTGGGTGCCAGGAGGCTCTGATGGCAGCTCTGAGTGACCTCATCCTGCTGGGCACCGCTGCACTGTACTCATGTGGCACGGAGCAACAAAAAAACAGTCGGTTCACTGGGCAACCTCATTATTTAGAATTCTGTGGTTTAAAACCGAGCTTAGAAATGCTGACCCGTCTCTTAGGTTATAGAAGGCTGAGGCATGTTTAAGGAGTATTGAACTATTTAAATGTACAATGTTCCTGAAATTAAAGATCAAGCCAAGGCCAGGCTGCAGAACGTAAACCAGTTAACCACCATACAGCATATTATCCTCCTACATCCTTGCTGTTTTTTCCAGATTCATACCCACACTGACAGATAAATGTTGAGATAAACTAATAAAATAAGTTTAGATATGATCAGGATTACATCACAACTAAAATGTGCATACTTCCACTCCACAAAAATTAAAGGTTTTATTATCATCACAAGCTGAAAAATTATATATGAACATGAATGCAATCAAAACTAATTTTTGGTGTTCATAGTTGCCATTTATAAAATAAAATGTATTACCATGGCACGTTCTGGGTTTCCTATTGGCAACATGGACTCGTTTGTTAACTTTTAAAACATCTGTTTGTGTAGATTAACTTTAATACCTCAATTAATATTTTTAAGATTAAATTATGTGGAAAAACACTGATTCTACTAAAGATTGTACTGAGGTGCTGATCACTGAATACAGATACAAAAAGTGAATGAATTGTTGTTCCACTTTATTCAGATTCTTCTTCAAGATCAGTGTGGTGGAGCTCAAACTTTAAATAAACACAAAGAACCAGAGTTTGCATCATCAACGTTACAATTCTAACGATAGCTCTAAATTTCACGGAAAATTTAACAATATTTTTATACTTTATGTGGAAAAAAAATTACCTGAACTTTGTTCCTGTTTTGATCATTTTAAAATAATTCTCAATTGCTTAATTTATATACCGTATAGATTTTCTGTGTCCCTCTCATTTAGGCACAAATTATAACATAAGAAATCAAGTTTGGAGGGAAGATCCTTATATTTTTATTATAACTGTGTGAGGTAAAGCTCATGTCACAAAGATTCACAAGTACACACAAAGATTCACAACTTTATTTGACACAAAGTGACATACTGCCACCCAGTTAATCACAGTGTTTAGGATTAATACCAATATTTATGCACAAATGACCAGCTTAAACATCAAATTGACCAATAATATTCATATTTGTGCAAATTCCTTGACATTTCTCACACCAGTTTCCTTGTAAACCTTTTACGAGTAATCCCTCACTTATCGCGGGGGTTACTTTCCACACACCCCCTCAAAAGGTGAAAATCTGCAAAGTAAGGACATTTTTATTTATTTTAGTATTTATTTGTATTTTAAGGCTTTATAAACCCTTCTCACACTGTTGCAATGTTCTCGACAATTAACTCTTTAAACGCTCTACAAGAACACAGCGTGTCATGAGCTCCGCCCACTTCTCCGCCACAATCGCGCTCATGCTCTTCACCAGTGTCATCACAAAGAGGCAGAAAAGGCTAAACTTATTGGAGGGGTTTAGCTGGTATCGGTTGTCTGAAGGCAGAGCAGAAGTTAAAGAGGTACTCAACCCACTGTGAAATGGTAGCTCCGCCCCCAGACCAGATTCAAATACCTCATGAAAATGGGAGTGTCGAGAGACAAGGAGGGGAGGAGGTGGGTGGTTGTGCTGCGTTCACGCCCCCTCTAGCAACAAACTAAAACAAACTAAAACTCTAGCAAACAACTTACAGCAAGCAACAACAAAGAATAAATATGTAGATGTATTTATCTATTCCCACCCGATCTATCCAAAACAAAAGGCTTAAAAAAATTTGAAAATAATACTACACGGTATGCCGTGACCAGGGATTGAACCTGGGTCTGTCGGACCCCAAACCCACTCCTACACCATTGCCCCAACTTGGCATTCATGCATTACTCGTCCATCGCACAATAAGAAAACAAATACAACCAAATAGTTTCGATGAAGTAGAAAGTATTCATACAATACATAAGTTACAATATACAAATAACTAGTGCCATTCCGAGAACTATAATATGCTCTGCTGCAGAGCATTTGCGGAGTGCAATGTGCCACTTCCATATAAGGTATGAACTGCAGCGCGGACCTTCCATCTCTGCAGGGGATTGGCTCTGCTTGAACCACTTTCGTGACGTCAGAGTGTACAAGACACGTCAGAGTGAACAGTCCTTGACCAATAAGAAAATTAAGGTGCAATTCCTCTGTTCAACCCATAGGGTTACCGTAAACACGTTTTTAGACCAAATATTGCCTATTTAAACTAATACGCACAAATGTGTGAAGATTAACACAGACATAGCGCTATACAACATTCTAGACACATTCTAGGGAGTTTATCAGCTAAAAAAAGTTAATTTGGAGTTTAGTTCCTCTTTAAGGTCCAGATTGATGGGCAGATGTATCCGTCTTGGGTGAGGAATCCATGGTAGTGGGTCAGGAACGAGAGCAGGAACAAGAATGCTGGATACTTCAGGCACAAGGCGATCAGATAATCTGGCAGGGAGGCAGAGACGGGGGAGCACTTAAGAAGTGTAGCACACAATGCCCAATCCGTGTATGGTTCGTCCTTGAACCATACACGGATTCTCTTTTTGTCCTTTGTTCCAGTTTGGGTTTGATTGGACGTATTCATTCAGATGCACATCCACTCATTCTTACACTGCACACACTAAACAGACTTGCACTTTGTACTTCTTGTCTTTGGTTGGGTTTGTTTGTGCAATAAAACTATTTTAATTGGTCCATACCTTCGTCTCCCCTCATTCTTGTCATGGGTCATGACCAGGCCTGTGACAATATAAAGTAGTCCCTCGATACTTCGCGGTTCGATTTTCGCGGACTCACTCTTTCGCGGGTTTTCAACATAAGATTGTACATGACACACGATTGGCTGATTGATGGAGTGAGTTGCACAAGCAGCATGGATTGTTTATTTAAAATAATCAAGCACAACATGAACCAAGCCTTTAGTCCCCCTCAACGACCACTGAGTGGGCCAGGCCACCGGGAAATGTCCAAGTGCTCCCGAGGGTCAGTCTGCCTGCAAGTTAAAAAAATATATATATATATATAAAAAAAAAAACAATTGGGGTGGGGGGGCATAATCCGTGTATGGTTCGTTCTTTGGTTATTCCGTTTCAAAACAAAAACGAAATAACCAAACAAGCTTCTGGAGGAGAGGGGAGAGAGAAAAATTAGTAGAACTCTCTTTTAAATGATTGAGCCCAGATGGCTCAAGAACCACCTCTACCTACAGGAGGAACCACCCCTGCAGTCAGAGGAGGGACCATGACGATATGTATCATTCTCTCTACTACATGCTTTATTGTTTTTATTGTAAAGCAATGTTTTTTTTTTTTTTGACTGCAGGAGTGGAAGTGTGTCGGGTCTCACCCTCAAACTCATCAAAACATCAGTCAGTAAGATGCTGGAGACCCTCTCTGATGACGACTTTGTGAACGTGGTGTCTGTGAGTATTCAGTCAAATGCAGCCTGTTTGTTTTCAATTTAAAGATGAGTTTTACTACAGTACTCTAATGCTTGAGTGGATCTTTACTCCTGCTGCACATGTAGATAGTGGACAGCATTCATACCTGCATTAGTCAACTTCTGATCGCTCACGTTTGTTGTCTGCATCGTTTATAAGAGATGTGGAAACCAATCGAAGCTCTAAAATACAAAGTTACACAAAATGTTCTGTGGTACGTTGGCGAGCCACATTGTCTGTGGGATGTAATTGAAAATGCCGCACTTGCCAATATGAGCTTCTGTGGAAATCTCAACTAAAAGTTTGCCTGGCATCAGGACCCAACAAATCATCTATCATAATTTAAAGCTCTTCTTCTCCTAGCTACATTTATTAAAAGAAGCAAACCAAGAGTTGAAATGGGCAATAGTTTCCCTCAAACTAAGACATTTTGGAGGCAGCCACACTTTAGTGAGATGAAACCCATAAATCATCTGTAATTTGATCTTGGCTTTAAGTGTCCATCTCTTTAAGTTGTTGCTATGCAACCCCTAAACTGTATTGTCAGTCACTTGGTAATTGTAATTTAAGACGGACGATAGTTTCTACAGTTTAAAGGACACTTTCGGTAAATGTCTAAAGGTCTAACAGTAGCTCACTGTGAGAGATGTAAAGTAAAAATGTGCACAAAGCAGCCATGCGGTCAGGTGAAAGTTACCAAAGAGTTATGACATCACACTGTAGAGCCTGAACTGAGCATGGGTCTGAAAGAGGCAGAACATTTTAGTCATTAAAGAAGAAAGTAGTGATAATTAAAGACTCCGGCTTAATGTTGAGCTCGTATGAAGAAGACTAATATGACCGCACTCACAAAAATGCTGCTCCATCCAGTTGGTAGAACTGCTTTATGACCTATACCAGTACCACACCTGCACACATTTAAGGTGTAGAAGAAAATATATTTTATATTTATAGTGGATTTTGTTGTTTTACACAGTGAGGTAGATTTGTTTGTTTTTTGTTTTTTTTGGCCAGCAGGTGTTTAATTAGTATTTAGAAGAAGAAAATGAGATTATTTCACAGTTTTACAGTGATAGAATAAATGTAATATTTGATGTAGAATTGTTTGCCGTCTATAACAAACAGCTGTCTGCTACACAATATGAGTGCAATAATGCTTCTTTGAATAGGTTCTGTCAAAGTCTAGTCTTTGTTTATCTCAAACAAACATCTGCTCTGTCTTTGTCCCTGTCCAGATACTGGGCTCAGGATATATATCGTGCACTTTAATCTGACTTTGCTTCCTTAAAACCTCCTTTATCTTATTTGCTTCTACTTTGTCCTTCCCCTTCTTTTCTCTTGGTGGAAGGGACATCAATCCGTTTCCTTTCCAAATCAAATTACCACTCTGTAAACCATTTAAAGTTCAAATGACAGAAACTTGTACTGTAAACTGGTTCTACAAGAAGAAACCAGCTCAAACAGGGAAATCACAGTCACAGCATCCAATTAATTAACAAGGCTTTCTCTACTTTC
Source organism: Garcialebias charrua (assembly GCA_038048925.1). Taxonomy (NCBI): domain Eukaryota; kingdom Metazoa; phylum Chordata; class Actinopteri; order Cyprinodontiformes; family Rivulidae; genus Garcialebias; species Garcialebias charrua. Next base: position 38,403 of record JBBPBX010001912.1, on the reverse strand, counting down.
ACTTAAAGGATGTTTTTATTTTGTCAGTGACTGTTGGGATGTGAAATGACCTATGAATTATTGTGTTATTTAAATAATGATTATTATAAATATGTGTATGCACATATTTCTGGTTTAAGTTAATGTGTAGTTGAAGGATGCAAGATCATGTAGTTTTATTACTTCTGAAAACGTTAATCATTTGAAACTAATAAGGCCTATGTAGTTATTGTTCTTTTACTAAAGGCAAAGGCAGATGATGCAGTTTTTGCCCATGTTTGTGTGTCCGTTAGCAAAATATCTCATGAACCCCAGAACAAATTTCAAAGAAACTTGCAAAACCTCCGCTGCTAACTAGCTTTAAGAATCAGCTAAACTCAAGATGGCTGCAACAGCTAGTCTGCATTAACCAACACATAAATAGTTAGTTTTGCACATATTGAGCTAAAATTATAGGTGGTAGTAGCTGAGAGTCATTCGCAACCCGTTCTCTGTCATCATGATAATGTCTGAAATTGCTCATTACTTTATTTTGAAGGGTTAACCAACACAGCTACAACCTTGTCACTGACTGTGATACACATTTCTTCAAATGGTGATGTTTAAATTTGTTTTTTATTCAAATTCATACAGTGAAATGATACCGTTCGCAAATTAATGTTGCTTTTATTTTGTCAGGGTGTTTGTTTTCAGGACTGTTTCCTCATGTTTCTGAAGCTGATGCACACCATCTCTGTTCTTGTGTGTTTGCACACGTTTGAGGAAGTGTGTGTGTGTGTTTTGAACGTGATCGTTATTGAGAGGGAGTGTAATCCAGGCCAAAACAGCTGTTCAGTGTTAATGATCCAGGTCCCAATCCTCTGCAGTGTGTGTG
>JBBPBX010001912.1:14525-29542 GCA_038048925.1 Garcialebias charrua | reverse complement strand
AGAGAAAGAGATTTGGTTTTTTTTAGAATCGATTCGGAGTCGCCAGGACTAAAAATCTAGATTCTTTAAAAAATTGATTTTTTTCCCCTGTACCCCTACTCCCCACCATCCTGTAAGAGCCTCCTGCGTCGCTGACATCCACCACCAGTTTACAGGGCAGCGCTGCAAGGAGAAGTGCGTTGTTCAAGAGTGCTTTAATCTACCGTATTTTCCGGTGTATAGGTCGCACCTTTTTATGTTTGTTTTTTTTCAAGGCCTGCGACCTATACACCGCTGCGACCTATAAATGGCTTGTTATCACTTTCGGCGAAACAAATTTTAAAATCCAGCTCATTTCACAATTACGTTCATTTATTAAGGAAAAGTTCAGCTCAGACATATTTGCTATAATTTTTATCAAACAAATAATTGTTTTTAAGTGTTAATCTTCTTAAAAGCCTTGCTGTGCGCTCCTGTGGCAGACATTTGCAGCAGAGCTAAACGTAGGTGCGACCTATACACCGGTGCGACCTATACACCAGAAAACACGGTACTCAAAATCATTGCTGACAGTCAGGTTGACCATAGCTGTCAGTTAGAGCAGCAACAGCAGAGAAGTTCTTACAGAAACTCCTGAACCCGCCATTCCAAGAAAGCGCTGTAGCTCACACCTTGAAGATGGAACAGGAAACAGCCTCTATTTTTGAGCCAACTTGTCCACTTTCCACCAATTTTCCCAGATAAACCACTGTGACACGCCCAGACTCATATATTGAGAGGTGTTCAGTTCTTCTCCATGAATCAGAATGCACGACAATGTCATCAAGACATGCTTCTCATGCACCCGGCAGCCCATACACAACTTTGCCCAGACGCTGGAACGTTGCGACACATTTCACACTCTGAAACTCATCCCTGTGCATTGTAGAAAACTGTCAGGGGCACAAATGTGGTGACACGGGGTAAATAAATAAATAAATTATTGATAAAACTTTTACTGGAAGTGGAAGAAGTCTGTTTTGTGTTGTATGAAATTATTTTAGACAAGTCCTCTTCAGTAATTTGAAGAATCGGCAGCGATGTTGTGCTTTGCTCCATTTTGTGTGAAAAGAGATAAATTGTTGTGTTTCTCTGCTGTTTATCATTCTGTCTGGATTTATTCCCAAGCACTGGTGTAGATAAGAAAACAGACTGATAAAAAAAAAAGTTTGGACGTTATCAGACATCGACTTGTAAAACAGTTTTGTCATTTGGTCGTGGATTTATTATTTATTTTTGAGTTCAAGTCATGAACTCTACAGATTTTTGTCTGATAGCGAAGTATCTCATGAACTCAAGACAGAGTTTAATGAAAGTTACAGATTAAATTCACTCGGCGAGCATCTACGACTGATCACTGTTAGGCGTTCATCCCATTCAATATGGCTGCCACAGCTAATTCACATTAACCAACACTAAAAGGGTTATAAATCTGTCACATGTACAGCTATTGAGCTCAGATTTGGTGTGGTAGTAGCTGACAGTTGTTCTCAACACAAACCTTGAGCACTAACTGATCTCTTAACGTTTTGTAGTTTTGATTTGACCAAAACAACTTCATTATATTTGATATGTTAGACTAGAAATCTGTCTTTTTATTATCAATGCCTTTCATTATTTATGCTCTTTATTAGTGGGTTGTATTTATCAATTAGAAGATGTATAAAACACAGAAAATGTTAAATGTTTGCCAGAATATTACTTTGTCCTGGTTCAAAGGATTAAAGCTTAACACATTATTAAAATGTGTGTTTTATTTTTCAGGAGCTTGGTCTTGTGATCACTGGAACTCTGCCAGTATTTAACAAAACAAACACAGGCTCGAAGGTAAAGTGTCTTTTTATTTTTCCCTTTTGACACATTCTAATAATTTCTGACACTAGGACATCCTGCCTTCTGAGAATTCAGCTGAGGTGGACAATGCATTAGTTTAACGATGTCCTGTGATTTAACTGAGGGAACGAGTGTTGCACACATTTTATCAAGCTGCTCTGTGAATGTGATGTTGCTGAACATCTTTCACTGCTTTTCTGTTTGCAGTTTGGGTAACTTGTTGGTTTAATGCTGAACTATGCTAAATCTTTGGTGTTTAAGAGTCACTTTGTTAATATATTTGCCAAGATTCATGTCCACATCAACATCATCTAACACCTATTTACTTGTGTAGCCCCATAAGATCACACTCTCACCACCGTGCTTCCCTGTTAGGACTATTGTTTGTAGCCAGCATGATACAAAATATCTTGGAACTGAACCGTGCTAAGGAAAAATGTGATGTTCTAATTTTTTATGTGCGTGTGTTTTAGAAAGTAGTGGTATGAGGAGTTTCATTTTAAAGATTGAGCAACATTCTGTGTTTGACTTTAGAAAAGCTGCTGTCAGGCCTTTTTAATTGTTTGACTCATAACATTTATTGATGATAAAAGCACTTCTAAGTCTAAAGCACTTTCAGGTTACAAGTAAATGGACTGTACTTGTATAGCGCCTTTCTATATTATCCAGATACTCAAAGCTCTTTACAACACAATCTGTGTCCTCATCTACCCCTTCATACAGCACTCTACTACTACATCTATACAAAGCCAATTGATCAAATCATTCTAAAGGGAATAATCAGTGCTTTATCACATTCAAACACCGATGGGACACACATCGGAGGCAATGAGGGGTTCAGTGGCACAGTTACCAAAAGCCAAGAGCTCAGAGGCCAGATATCCAGGATTTCTTGACGTTAAATAAGTTTGTTATATGGTTTACAATCTAGTTTTATTTAAAAATGAACCCAATGAACTGAGCTTACTCGTGGGCCTGATTTGGCCCCTGGGCCGCCAGTTGAATAGCTCTGGTCTCAGAAGGGAAGGTCCTGGAGATTAGAGTAGGGACACTTGCAGAAAATGTCAAATTTATATAATAATTCTAAGTGTATTTTTATATATACATATACCATTATGTGTGTATGTGTGTGTGTGTGTGTGTGTGTGTGTGTGTGTGTGTGTGTGTGTGTGTGTGTGTGTGTATGTATGTGTGTGCATTATTTGTCTAACTAGATCATAGGAGAAACACATAACACTGTGATTAGTCAGACATAATGCTGAACACATTTGCTTTTATTTTCTCAGAAAATCTTGCATAATTGTCTCAATGTGTTTATTTTTGCATTTCGTTTAATTTTCGTTAGACGTACGACCCTTAGACTTGTGGTTCTGGGACATAACCAAATGTTTACCAGATCAAAAAGTGAAGAAGTAAAAAAAATAACAAAGTCAACATGAATATTCTCGAGTGTTGTCTCACCCTTTGCTTTCATCCTCTCCTTTCTTGTGGCTTTTGGCTACATCCTCTGTTAACGCAGAGGGTCCTCCGAAGCTCCGCACGAATGGAGAACCCAGGATGTCGGACAGCAAAAACCAGATCAGTCGTGCAGATCAGTCCTGCAGATCAGAGTAGGGAAAAAGGCCCAGTAGCTAAATGCTTCAAGATGAGTTCACATGTCCACCTCGAAGGACTCGGGGCTACCTCTGGGGCGACTGAGAGCAAACCCTGGAAATGCCTCGTCAGTGACTCACTGCAGCACACGAAGCTTTTGGGAATGAAACTGTCCAGATTTCTATTGCAACCATTTGTCTGAAATCACTCAGAATCCACAGAGGGACTTGACTCATCCAGGAAGATCAACAGAAGAGTTTCTCGTTGTACAGCTGATGTTCTTCTCTGTTTTTCCTGTGCCTTTTATTTCTCACAGAAGTCCCAAAACCAGCTTATCTTGGGGGTTATGGCCATTGATGTCTCCCTGGAAGACATCAAGAGACTGACTCCTCGGTTTACAGTAAGAGCTCACTTTGCACAAATAAACACATAACAATGTGTACCTGGGCTTTCTATTCTAGAATATTGTCCTCATTTTATTATTCCTTATTATTCTTTAGTTTGGACCAAATGGCTATTACTATGCTATTGATCCAAATGGATATGTTCTACTCCACCCTAATCTTCAGCCGCTGGTAAGCACAATTACACAACAATAATCAAAAGTAACAAAACATCATGGGCATGTGTGACTCTAAGCATCTCTCTACGAATATTAAAATCCTGAATATATTAAGTCTATTGAACACTAGAAGAGCATGATGAATATAAAAAACCTCTACTATTAAGAGGCTGTGATCTGCAGCAGAGCAATCCATAATTTAGGGGCAACGACAAAAAAAGCTCTGTCACCTCTTGTTTTTTTATTTTGAAGCCTGGACGCCCAAAATAGGTTGATGTTGACCTCTCTGCGCTGACTGGAGCATGATGGTGCCGCTAATGGTCATGAATTTAGGAGCATTTCCTTGTAATGTTTTTAAAAACTGTATTCTTAAACAGGACTCCATCGTAGAGTAGCCAAAACTGGGATGCATGGTCATTTTTGCCATTTAATAAGCAAGCTGTGCATCTTGAATTATAGTATAAGGTGTGTTTCATTCAACCTTTATTTATACAGGTTAGTCTCATTGAGCCATGAAGAGAGATCTGATTTAAACAAAGAACACCGATGGGGTACAGACGGCAATAGAAAATCATGTAAAAAGCATATAAAATGAAAAAGTAAATAGAAGAAATTATATATTTTTTTAAAAACAGCTGCATTATAAAGTGATAAGATACTAAAAACAGGAACATGTCTGTGTTGTCCTTATGCATGCTCAATAATCCAGGTAGAAAAAAAAAAAAGTTAAGTCTGGTCCTCTGGACCAGAGTCCTGTGGACTCTGTACCACAGAGCAGACAGCATCCCCACTAACTCAGGATCCAGGCAGAAGGAGAAATCACACACAAAACAGGCTCTAGAGAAATGTGGATATCCTAACTGGGCCTTCCTGAAAGCAGAGAAGGAACCCAAACACGCGTACGGTCGTACGCAGAGCTATACTGGAGCCTTTACAATGCTGTTATTGCTAGTATCACTCAGCTCTCTGTGAATAGCAAACAACCATCAGGGTGCTAACGATCCATCGTTAGGCTGATGGTCCTCCTTGATCATGTGAGCAGCTGGTTTTGGCTGTCATCAGCCAACTGGTTGATCCACTGTGAGAAGGTGCTACAGTATTTATAAGACTGAGCTGAATACAGCATCTCAGACTGAGGAAGTCTTTCGGACGAAAGATGAAATGTTTCTACAATTCTTTTGGTTTTGGTTTGTTTTTTAAATGTCCAGAGGACCAGATTTAACTTTTTTTTTTAGATGTCTGCATTGGTTTTTGCAATGAACTTAACAGATGTTTAAAATCCCTTAGAGGGGTCAAGGTCGAGAGCTTCAGATCTTTTTTGCAAGATATTAACAGGAGCAGAGTAGGAGAAGGCCCTTTTGCCAAGTTCGGTCCGCACTGAGGGGACACTGCAGGTAATCATGTCCTGAGAGTGCACGCTGCAGCTGCACTCACAGTGACAAGTAGGAGGAGATGTATGAAGGCAGCAGACCAAGAAGTGATTTAAAGATGAAAATGTACCAGTGAGAGAGTCTGCATGAAGTTAATTATGTCCAGTTAACCAGTGAATACAGGGTGTAATGGTGGTGGGTGCAGTAGTTAACAGCCAGTTATGAATCTTAGTGCACATAGAGAGACATCTATCTGCAAGGTGCTTGTAGGAGCATTCATGTAAATAATGTCACAATACTCAGTGGAGGGGAGGAATGTAGCAGTTACAAGATGTTTCCTAGCGTTCAGAGTTAGACAGGATCTATTTATGAATATACTGTAAACCCAGTTTTACTTTCAGTTTCTTTACCAAGTTTTCAACATAAATCTTAAAGGGGACCACAGATGCAAAATTCACTTTTTAATGTTTTTTTTTACTCTACTTTGGGTATTTACTTCTTAAAAAACAGTCCATAGGGCCAAAGAAATGCACCCAGTGGTATATTTACTCTAAGTAGATTTATTTTTCAGGGATATAAATGTCTCGTTTTCAAATCCTGCGGTTTGTGACGTCACAAGCCGCAGCCACAACCCACCCCAAACCTGAGTCCAGCCCCTCACCTAGCAACCCCTGGTTAGGCTCAACCCACTTCAGTATAAAAGACGTGACGGTTGTTTTTCCTGATTTCATCTCATCTTTTGTTTAAATGTTCTTAATTTCATGTGTACAGCACTTTGTTGCAGCTGTGGTTGTTTTAAATGGCTTTATAAATAAAGTATAATTGTTATTTTTACGTTTTAGTTCAATTTTTAGCGTATTAGCGATCGCTCCCAACGAGCAGCCGGCAGACGTAAAACGAGCAGACCGCCGGCGAAGGGACCATCTGCGGGCGGGAGCTGCTGGGAACTGCTGGCTTTTGAGGACCGTGGGTCCGGTCAGAGGTTGCCTCATACGGATAAATTAACTGGAAACACTCGGTGAACTTTGTGTGTGTCTGGACTGGAGCAGCGATCGCTCCCAAAGCGCCGCATGCAACGAGCAGAGCTAAGCGGGCGGAGGAGGAAGAGCTATCATTAGCCTCAGATTTGGGTGGGCTAATGCTAAAAGGAGCAGCTCATTGCGGCGCGCACAGACAGATTTCGGTAAGTTATCTTAAGCTAGCACTAACAGTAAGTCAAATGAGTAATAAAAAAGAGCTAATTTTAAAACAACAGATTAGAGATACTGGCTGTTACAGAGGGCGGAGTTAATGTAAACAGATTTTTGAAGGGTGTGGCCTTCAGAGCTCATTATCATAAACAGCCTGTTCAGAACGGAAATGAGAAAAGGCAGAACTAAAAAGGGGATATTTTATTATCTAAGAATTATTTTGTGCATTAAATTGAATGAACATGGTCTGGATAGCCCACAGACATACCATAAAAATTTATAAAACCAATATGTGGTCTCTAAGAGACGTGAATCGACCAAAATACCCAAGTATTTATAAGAATCAACAAACTCAATAAGAACACCATTCACAAACAAAATAGAAGGAAGGACTGTTGGTACTGACTTCCTGTTTGAAAACAACATCCTTTTGGTTTTCTCAGCATTTAGCACAAGTTTGAGATGGAACAAATGTGAATGAATGATGTTGAATTCAGATTGTAAAAGATGTAAAACCTTAGCAAGTGTTCTAGCTCAACAGTAAACAACTGTCGTCAGCATAGAAATGTATCAGGAATGATCTGACCTACATTACTTATGTAGATTTTGAAGAGGATGGGCCCTAAGACAGAACCTTGTGGTACACCATTGTTAACAGTTAGATAGTTGAAGAAGTAAGTGTTGTAGGTTTTTGATTAGGATAAATGAATGGACAACACATTCAAATTCACGTCAAGGAAGATGGAGCTTAAAAAGATTGAAGAAACTAGTTTTAAAATCAGTAATCACTTCTAACAAGGGTCAACCGAAAGAAGCTTAAGGACCATGAAGACCAGTTTTACCAAAGATAATAAATAAAAGCAATGCTGAGTTTTTCTTATGAAAATGAATCAGGGAAGATCCTAACATTATGTGCTCCTTGTTGACATTAATAAAACAGTCATTTGGTGAGATAATGAAGAAATTCTATATGACTAAATACTCCTCCAGGTGAAAACGGACAGACCCAACTCCTGTAGCTTTGCTGTAGTCTGATGAAGTTAGTCGCAGGTCAACAGTTCCTTTACTGTGACCACTCCTCTACTCATGTCATGTTGCATGCTTTCTATATTTGTGTCATTTGGCTAATATTTTAAGTTTTTTTTGTTTTTTAGAGAAACCATCTCAGTCATCTGCTTGCAGGATGATGTTTGTTTGCTTGGCAAAATGTTTCTCCCTGACCTTAAAGACATCTGGTTTTCTGGTGAATTACATATCAGGTGGATTGGTTGCAGATGAGCCGGCGTTGGCTCATTATTGGTTTCCTCTTTAGGACTACAAAGCAAAACCTGTTTTTGGAAAAACTAAAAAAAAAAGATCAATACGTGTTGTTTACTGGTCATTTCTCCTTTGTACTCGTTGCCCAGACATAATGATTCATAGCAATGTCATACTGAATAATGATGTGCATTCTTACAGACGGCCAAGTTTGATGAACCTGTAACGCTGGACTTCTTGGATGCTGAGCTTGAGAACGACATCAAAGTGGAGGTTTGAAGCGTTCGTCGCTTGATCTAATGTCATTGCATGAGCTCAAACCAAACATCGCATTCATGTGTTTGTTTACCTGTTGGTGTTAATTCAACAGATAAGAAAAGGAATGATTGATGGTCAAACAGGGAGTTACACGATATCCACACTGGTGAAATCTCAAGATGAGGTAAACTCATTTGTAGAGTTTGCGGTGATGTTTAGATATCTGCGTTTAAACTAACAATACTGTTGTTCTTGAAGCGCTACATCGACCAAGGTCAGAGGACGTACACCTTTGCACCAGTGAAAGGAACAGACTACAGGTAACGATTTGAATAAAATAAAAGCACAGCTCTAATTTTATTGTTTAAACGAGACAATTTATTTAAAAGAATAAAAAATAAAATGAAAAACGGAAGGGTGCCAAAGTAACTACGAATGACTGTTATGATAAAATAAGACGAGGTGAATTTAATTGTTGTATGAGAAGCATAAAGAGAACTAAGATCTTAAACACTCTTGAACTGTGAGCAACATAAAACTCTGATGGTCGCAGATTCTTTTTTTCTTCTGTTTTCTGTTTAATTTTACCATATTTATAGGACACCTTGATTCATTGTTTTATAACACTGCTTTTGTTTAGCATTTTAATGTAGTTTAATGTTGTCTGTACTTTATACGTTGTCTGTTTAAATCAGGTCTCTGTTGTAAATTTAAACTTAATGTAAACTTAATTTATTGAAATTTTATGATTTGGTGGATTATAATATTTCTTTAGTTATGTATAAAGCTCAACACAACTTACTGCCTCCAAACATTCAAAAGTTTTTTGTTAAAAGAAGGTCTTGTTATGGTCTTAAGGGAACTGAGATTTTTGCAAAACCTCAGTATAGGACAAGTTTAAAAGGTCGGACTGTTTCGATACAGGGAATTGATTTATGGAACAATTTAGAAAACGATGTCAAATATGCTAAATCTATGCTTGTGTTTAAAAAAATGATTAAATCTAAGTTGTTAACAAAATACGAAAATCTTTAGTTAAATCGACTCTATTAGTATTTATTTTGTCAAAAAATGAAGTTTTTTGTTCAATTACCAGAAAAACATTGCATTAGTTAATTGTTTGGATTGAGTTTGCTTTTGTGTTTTTGTTTTTTTTGGAAAAAAAGGGGCAGATACTATAAGATTATTTCTTCTCTCTGCTTCCTTTCATTTTATGTCTTTTTATATTGTACACTGTATGTTTAAATGTTGTTTTTATTGATGTAAAATGAATAAAAAAATAAAATAAAATAAAATAAAAGAGTCCTCGTGACTCAATGAGACTAACCTGTATAATAATAATAATAATAATAATAATGAATTCAATTTATACCGCACTTTTCATTAATAAAATAAAGAGAGAGTTGAATGAATGTTGAAGACATTACGAGTTTTAAAAAAAAATCACTTGAAGAGAACAACAAAGCCATAGCTAAAAATGTAAAATACCTCAACTGTAGTTTAAAATTTTAATCAACATAGCTGAATGCTAAAATAAGCAAAACAGTTGCTAAGAGCTAAATGGAGCATATGAAGGTTTTAAATCATTTTAAAGAAGGTGATGTTTGGAACTGAAGAGATTTCCATGGAGAAAAGTTATATACCGTACTCTCCACCGTACACGTTGCACTGCCGTGTAAGTTGCATCAGTCCAAATATGTCTAATGAAGTGGAAAAAACCATAAATAAGTCGCTTCGCCGTATAAGTCGCATCTATTGTGCGTCACCACTGACAGCCCGGAAACGTTGGCCAATGTTGTGCCAAAAATCGATTGGCTGGCAAATGGCGGCCACAGGAGCGTGCACGGGAGGACTTTAACAAGAATTTAACAAAATTAACACTTAAAAACAATTTTTTATTTGCTCAGCAGCATTATAGCAAAGTTGTGTCTCAGTTGAACTTTTCCTTAATAAATGCACTTTAACGGTCAAATCAGCTGCATTTCAAATGCCGATTTGCAGCTGCAGGAGAGCGCAGAGACAGGGAGGACTCGCTGTGCATTTTTTATTTATTTAACAAGATAACCATCTAAAAACAATTATTTGTTTGCTCAACAATATAGTAAAGGTGTGTCTCAGTTTAACTTTTACTTGATAAATGCACTTTAATGTTCAAATCAGCTGCATTTCACCTGGGCCGTGAAATGCAGCTGATTTGGCGTTTGCTCCAGGAGATCCAGAGCGAGATGACGGTGGCTTGGTATGGCAAGCCACTTTTATCTATTAATGAGACACTTGCCTCGCCATATTAGTCAATGGCCCTCTAGTGGCTGAAAATGGGAGTGTTCAATATTTTCCATGTCAGAATGAATTAAACTGTATTTAATAAGAGATTGTTAAAAGTGATTTTTTTTTTGAAAGAATATGATAAATAGCATAAGAATTTATGTGAGTTGTTGTTTGAGTTGAAGTAGTCTTAAATTTGGTGATGTAGTTAATTTTGTTTTTTAATAAATTATTGTTGTGAGTTTATTTGGGTAAAAATGGGCAGAGATTATAAGATTATTCTTCATCTGCTGTCTTTCATTTTATTTTGAATGTATGGTTATTTTGAGTTGTTGACTTGTTCTTTTAATGAAATAAATGAATTACAATAAATAAATAAATAAATTGTCAGATCTAAGCCAAAAATTGGATTATAAATACGGAGAAAAAAAACATAAATAAGTCACCTCGCTGTATAAGTCACAGGCATGCTAATTCATGCAAAGAACTGTGACTTATTCAGCAAAAATTACGGTAAATAAAATTAAATATTTAAAAATTGTGTTGTATAACCAAAAGTCACAGCTCAATACAGTACTGTATTGTCCTTCAAGCTGAACATTTTTATATATTATGAACGGTTAAAATGGTGCAAAGGGTAAATAAATAGTTTGACTGATGGAAAACATAACAGAAGAAATAAAATGGCTTTTTCAAAATATTCAGACCAATACAGCCACTCTTTGTTTTGTTAATAATCGCAATAATTGGAATCAAAAACACTGACAGTTTCAGGTTTGAGCTCTGCTGAAGCAGCCACCACCGCTGCCTCCTTCTGTCTGTTTCTCTTCCTCGCTACAAATCAGTACAAGTCTGTAACTGTCAGCAGACTCCTGAGATGTCAGCTCATTATTCAGTCGTCTGTGAGGCTGATCCTCACCAGCCAAGTGGAGATGTTGTTGGATGCTTGTGCTGGAACCTTGTCCTGTTCAAGTTTTAAAGAAAATCTGCAGAACTCTGTGTATTGCTCTTTCTTAAAAAAATAATTTAAAAAATGTTTGTGTGGCAGAAACACTCCAGACGCTTCTGTCTGACTAATTTTGGACACTATGACCATAAATACATTTTCTTCCTGTAGACAGGATGGTCTGGAGTTATCGCTAAAATGAATAATTTAAGGGTTGAGTGAAGGTTTGATGTTGTGACTGATGTATTTTGCTAAAAGTCGACAGTTTTTCTTGTTTTTCCTCTTGCAGTCTGGCTCTAGTCCTTCCTGATTACAGCCTACATTACATCCGCGCCACGATCGGCGACACAATCACCCAGGCAAAATGTAAGTTTCATCCTCCGCCGGACAAATCGCTTGAGGCAGTTTGGGTTTTCCCGCTCACTTACAGTCTTGTGCAGTAGTTTAAAAAAAACAACTGCTTTATTTCATTGCAATTTAATTCCAGTCAGCCAGACCTTTATTTCTACAACATCAAGTACAAGAACTGGACAGGAAATGAATGGAAAAGCTGCCAAAGTCAAAAATTACTTTGAAAACACGTTTCAGAACGCTTAAAATCTATTACTCATGAACGTTTTAATTTAGAGACCTAGTGTTTCTTGAAGGAGATGCATGTTTGTCACCTTCTATGCCAGAATCTAAGATCATCGTATATTGAAAAATGATAGTTGTCACCGATATGGTCAAACCTTGAAAATAACTTTTAAGTATTAATATTCATAAATTGACTGATTTATAGCTATTTTCATATTGGCTAATGTTGATGAGCTGTGGAAGCCATCTTGAATCAGGTTGACTCCATTAGTAGACGTGCGTTCAGCGATAAATTCCTGCGAGTTTCATTAAAATTTGACCAGATGTTTTGGTATCTGCTCACACAGTCTGGAAACCAAATATAATGAAATTACTCCAGACATTTCTGCTGTACTTTTAACATATTAACATCCATTTGTCTAAACCTAATCACACCCTGCTTGAAGTGGAGATCCTGCTTAAGGTTTTTCCACACTTTAGAGATAAAACAGGTATGTATCATACTCTGTGTGCGAGTCCCTAAGTGGATATTTGTATGCTCACACTCGGCTCTATTAACTGATCCATTCTGCGTCAGGAAGTCCACTCTTAGCCTAAAGTCTCTTATATCATCCGTATGTTCCCCTTTTCTAAAACTGTAATCGTATAGCCCTGCTCAGATGTATTTCATGTGGCGTGTGATGGCTGCATTAAGATGCAACTGTCTCTAATTAGACCGTGCGCCACACAAACCTTGCAGCTTCACCAGTCAGCTTGGATCTCAGGCTCCTGACGTTAGCAGAAGTTCTAATCAGTTGGCACCGACTTCAAAATCACTTGGAAATGTTTGAACACACCCCGCCCACACACACACAGTTTTCTCGTAGATTTTTATTATTACAGTTGCTGCCAGTTTGAACAACTTGGAAAAGCCTCAAAGATCTGAGGTTCAGTAACAAACTCCTAAACTGGTTTGAAAATATTTTAGCAGACACTTCGTCGTCCTCTCTGGATGATGGCATGTGTTGCTCTATCACAGGTGATTTGTCACATTTAATTAGTTCAGAGACAACAGCAGTCTTTGTGTAGGCTTCTTTGTTTCTTTCCAAGTGAATTTTCACTTTCATTTAGTATATATCGTAAAATATAAGCTTCACTCAGAGACTTTCTGCAATAACTTTCACTGCTGCATGATTATTTCAATGAATCCCTACCTTAGGGTAGAAACTTTCCAGCTACGGTATTTAACTCTCTTTGCATGTTCTCGAATGATGGTTTCTCATATTTTAATTTTTTCTATCATAATTGACGTGTCCAGTAGGTCTGAAAGCTATGAGGATATTTAGATGTGAGCATCTTTTGAGCTGGGGTTCTGTGAAGATGTATGAACAAGAAAAAAATGTACTTGTTATAAATAGCTCATTAATCAATCTCAATTTGGAGAAATTGTTCTGTTTTTTTTTTAAAACAACATGTTGTTGTAGAAGAAAGCTACATTAGATATTAAACCTTTAAAATTTAGCATGAAACTGTTTATTTATTTTTTCGCTTTATATTAACCAAACATCTGTGTTATTATACCAAGAGCTGGTGAAGATTCTCAGTCATCCAGGACATGATAAAATCAGAACAAGCGCTCAATACAAAAACAACTGGACTTTATTTGTTACAGAAAACGTTTCACCCTCTATCAAAAGGGCTTTTTCAATTCAAAGAAGCAGGCTGTGTGACAGTGAAGTTATAAACAGGCTGACATGCCACGCACCAACCTATGTAAATTGGAAGCTGAGATGACGCCCAGGTGGTGGTGAACAGCGGAGTTGAAGGAACAGCGCCAAGCCATTGGTTCCGATATGTGGATGACACCTGGGTCCAAATCCAAACCAAGGAAGTAGAAGCGTTCACCAGACACATTAACTCGGTCGACAACAACATCAAGTTCACCAGAGAGGATGCAAACGACAACAAGCTGCCTTTTTTGGACTGTTTGGTCCACATGGAAAAAGAGGACAGCCTCAACATTGAAGTTTACAGAAAAACAACCCACACAGACCAGTATCTTCTGTTTGACTCTCACCATCCACTTGAACACAAACTTTCTGTCATCAGAACTTTACAGCATCGGGCCGAACACAACATCCCAGTACATTTCAAACCCAGCAGGACTCTCAGACAGAGGCTGGTCCACCCTAAGGACAAAACACCCACACACAAACAGAGTGGTGTAGTTTATGCAGTCCAGTGCAGCGAGGACTGTCCAGACCTCTACATTGGGGAAACTAAACAGCTGATTCACAGACGAATGTCCCAACACAGGAGAGCCTCCTCCTCTGGACAAAACTCAGCTGTTCACCTCCACCTCGCGGACAAGGGACACTCATTTGAGGACCAGAATGTGCAAATTTTGGACAGAGAACACAGATGGTTTGAGAGGGGTGTGAAAGAAGCTGTGTATGTTAAAAGGGAAAGGACTTCTCTTAACTGAGGGGGGGGCCTCAGGTTCCAACTTTCAAAGACATATAATGCAGCTTTAAATCTGATTCCCAGACAGTTCACACCTGTTGAGAACAGAGTAGCTGCTTCTGTGAATTAGAGTAACAAAGACCTTAAGAAACCCCCTACTGTTAAGGTGTGATGTGTTGATTCGTCAATTTACATAGGATGGGTATGTTATCTCAGGTATGTGTGGGCGTTATCTCAGCTTCCAATTTACATAGGTTGGTGCGTGGCATGTCAGCCTGTTTATAACTTCACTGTCACACAGCCTGCTTCTTTGAATTGAAAAAGCCCTTTGGATAGAGGGTGAAACGTTTTCTGTAACAAATAAAGTCCAGTTGTTTTTGAATTGAAAAAGCCCTTTGGATAAAGGGTGAAACGTTTTCTGTAACAAATAAAGTCCAGTTGTTTTTGTATTGAACGCTTGTTCTGATTATACCAAGAGGTTTATTATTAGCTAATGTCATGTTATTTTTGGTGGCACAGTGGACATTGGTTAGTTCTCTCACCTCACAGCAAAAAGGTTTGACTTCTGGCTTTTCTGTGTGGAATTTTTGTTTGTGCATTTGTGGGTTTTCTCCAGGTACCCTGGTTTTCTCCCACAGACCAAAAACATGCATGTTAGGCTGATTGGTAACTCTAAATTGTCTCTAAGTGTGAGTGAGAGAGTGAAG
>JBBPBX010001912.1:0-14229 GCA_038048925.1 Garcialebias charrua | reverse complement strand
CACACAATAGATTTCATTAGAACAAACACACAACAAAGTAAAAAATATCAAAATAACCTATCACACTCAGCTGGAATAATGATCTGAATCAAAGTTGATCATTGTGTTGGTGTGCAACGCTTCAGCCTGCAGGTGGCGCTGCTACAAGCTCAAGTCCTGCACAGTTTGAAGTTGTGATTGAAGCCATTTATCTTACAGTAGGCTGTTTGTTTTAAACTAATATTAGATCATAAGGAATGCTCAAATGTTGAAATTAAAATGTTTTTATTTAAATAAAATTTGACACTGCAGATTTTCATCTACCTCGGTCACCTGTCATTTGGTGAAAAATAGATTTATACTGTATTTCAGTTCCTGTTTCACTTTTCTTAAAGGGATAGTTCGTATGTTTTGAAGTGGGCTTCTGTGGAAAGGTAGAATGATTTCTGTGCTGAGGTTCATCACCAGACGTCTTCAGACTGTTTGTAGAATCACTCAAAACCTTAAAGGTGCTATGTGTAACTTTCTGTAGAGTGCAGAACTTAGAAAAATTTTCAACAGGCAAAGCATTCTGATCCCTCCCCCTCAGAGCCATATATGGCTCTGCTCCCCCTGGGTCTGCTGAAATTCAAATTCAAGCTCTGTTTTTATTGGCTGGTTAATGGCGGGGCACTTTGTTTTTAGTGTTTTTATAAATGCTGATAGAGAAGCAAGGGGACTATAGTTTTTTTTCAGAGATTACTTTGTCAGTAGATAGTGACTGAGTGAAGAAATATGTTAAAAAATATATTGTTAGAAAAGTTACAGACTACATTACAAAGTTACATAGTGCAGCTTTAAGCTGCCATCAGCTTCACTTTACAGCCATTTACAAAAAGTTCTGCTCATTTATGGGCCAGTTGTTGCACAGCTGGAGCCCCTCCAAGAAAATTCTAGTTAACATAAATCACCATGAATTTCTGGATTTTGTTCCTCAGACTGCTCTGAGGTGTATTTATTTTTTAATGTCTAATAAACTGTGCTTCTATGTTCATGAGGTCCAAAAAGTTAAAATGTCACAAACACACTCCAAACAAAAGCTCAGAGCAGGTTTGGTCAGATTGAGGCATCACTGCTGCACGTTGGAGGAAGTGACCGTCTTCTTCCAAATGACAACACATTTTGCTTTGAGATCTTTGAAACGCCCCCAGGGTGTTTAGTACTCGACCAGACGGGTCAAATAAACATCCATCATCTTAACCCGCTTCTTCCTTTTTGGGTCACCGGTGCCCATATCCTGCAGTCACTGTGCGAGAGGCTGGACAGGTCTCATCACAGGGACACAGACAACACAACCATTCACACTCACACACCTAGAGACAATTTAGAGTTTCCAATCAGTCCAATGTATGTTTATGGTCTGTGGGAGGAAACCCACCCATGCACGGAGACAACATTCACACTCCAAAGAGCCCCGGCTGTGATTTGAACCGGCAACCTTGCCGAGAGGCGGTAGCTCTACCAACTGAGCCACCATGCTGCCAAATGAGAACAGACTTCTGTAAAAACAAGACGATTTGATCTTTCCATGCATTCAGAATTAATTTTAACTTTCACACGTTTAAAACTCGTTCTTTTATTATTAAAAAAAAAATTAAGCGCTGTTAAAAAAAAAAAATCTTAAGAGCTGTAAACTTGTCACTTGATTGTTTACTGACACCTGCTGAGGTGGACTGTACATGATGATGGCGTTCTGAGCAGCTCCGCCCGTCAGAGGAACACAGCGGCGCCTGACTGATGGAGGAACGTCTGCTCGGGCTGATTTTTCCCAGTAGATCCCCACGTTGTTCTAACACCAGCCTCCGTCTGACTGCATCGTTTTCGTGCTAGCTTGACTGTCTCCCGTTTCAGAATCTGGGACTTTCCAGTCCATCTGGCGGCCTTTTTCATAAAGTCCTTTGAGGACCTTCCTTACGTCGTCGCTCACTCCTCCGTGGCTCAGCTCCAGGAACTTCCTGTACAGCTGCAGGGCGGTGCGCGCGTCCTCGATGCTGTCGTGGGTTTCCCCCTGAATGTTGAGGTCTGTTGGTACAAGACAGAAGACACTCAGCAACAAGATGGCGCTATTCCAGCTGCTCAGCCTCAGTTTACATACGGAAATATTGCAGGATTATAAGATGAGAAAAAAGCTTTTAATGTGAAAAACATTTCAAGTGTTCGACTCCCGGGACCCGCACCATGTGTCGTCGTGTCCTTGGGCAAGACACTTAACCCTGAGTTGCTCCCGGTAGGACTGGAAAGCACCTTGCATGGTAGTCTGCCGCCACCGGTTTATGAATGTGTGTAGCATTCAATATATGTGTAGCACTTTGAGATTTTCAGTAATGAAAAGTGTGTTATAAATTGAATTAATTATTATTATTATTATTAAGTGTAAATACAAAATAGTTTTGCTCAACAGCTGGTATGAAACGCTTGTTTTACTGAATGTGGTGCTGAACACGTTTGTCTATTGAAAGGACGTCGTTCCAAAAGTGCTGTTGGTTAAAGTTAGATGATCTGTTGTTTTTAACGGGGACCATCTGATGGCCTTTCCAAACTAGCCAAACCGGTTTTCATTTTCCCCACTGGTGAACTTTACCAAAGAACTGCTGAGTCTGCAGAGACTGACATGGATCAACGTCACTTGCACCACTGATCGGACACTCATGGAAGTCTTTAAAAATATTTATTGGCTGTACCTCTACAACAGAAAACCTTCTGGAGGCAACCCAATTCAAAATGGCTGCCGAAGCCAACTGATTGTAGGAAACGCGTAAATACCTTCAACTCCTGACGTTTGGTGTGGTAGTAGCTGAGAGTCATTTTCAACAAATACTTTTATTGCACAAGAGCTTCATTTTAAACTTCGACATTCCCTTTTAAAGTCAAGTCTTGTGGATGGAGCAGCTGGAGCAACACCACCACCAGCCTGATCCAGAAGGCTCATCAGACTCTACTTCTTCAGGCAGCTGAGAGAGAAGCTCAGTTCCTCACCTCCTTCTACAGGTGTGCAGTGGAGAGCATCCTGTGCTCCAGCATCAATGTGTGGCATGGAGGCTGCACAGCTGCAGAAAGAAAAGCTTTGCAGAGAGTGGTGAAAGCTGCACAGATGTTGGAGTCAGTCTCCCCACCATCACAGACATCTTCACCTCCAGATGCAGGAAGAGAGCCACCTGCATCATGAAGGACCACACTCACCCAGCACACACTTTTTGCCCCTCTTGCCTCAGGAAGGAGGTTAAGGAGCATTAAGTGTAGAACCACAATGATTATTGATATATACTGCTGATTATCCATGCTGCTGATCCATTTCATGCTGCTGTGTTCATTTGTCCTCATCTGCTCACACACACTCATGTTCGAGCTGCTGTTTGACTGTTTTTTTATTTATTTATTTACCATTAGGGCTTAGTGTAGGGATATCGTATTTTTAGTTTAATGTTCTTAGTTCATATCTTAGATCTTATTACTGTTTCTTTTACAATTTATACTTTTGTTGGATGTAATTGGGACCCTGTGTACACAACTTCATTCCACCACATGTACCACATGTGGTGCACTTTGACTTTGATAATCTCCCTCAGTGTAGCAGGTGTACAGGGTACGAGGTATATTTCTCTTGAGGACAGGTGCGTGGATGTTGTTTTCCGATGCTCTGACATGTAACTCCTTAACCAATTCTAAAGAAAAAGCCAAAATGTTCCAACTATTTTTCAAATCTGGACTTACCGAGAAAATACCAAGCGAGGAATCTTAAAGAAATCATTCTCTTGCGAGGCAAATGGAAGAGGTGGACGGTGTCGGCGACTTGATCCTTTGGAACCTTAAACAGAAAATTAATCAGCTTGATGTCACGCTGCTGACAGAAACAAGTTTAAACTATAATTACTGAGTTTATATGTAGCGCAGAAGGCCGTTCTAAACCACCTACCAATAAATTAATGACCCGGAAGTCCTTCTGCAAACCGTGACCCACGAAGCGAACTCCTGTGTCGATGAGGAAGCGCAGCTTCAGGTAGGTGGACTTCAGCGTGGTCAAATGCTTTGAGGAGATTTTAGCGTCCAGGTCTCCTGGTTTGATGCCAGAATACTGCGTCAAGTAGTCCACAACCTGAAAAACCAACGGCCCCGTGAGGTTACGACAACTCTTCGAGGTGAACACTTTTAAACTACCTGCTCCTGTGTTGAGATGTAA
This sequence comes from Garcialebias charrua, assembly GCA_038048925.1. Classification (NCBI taxonomy): domain Eukaryota; kingdom Metazoa; phylum Chordata; class Actinopteri; order Cyprinodontiformes; family Rivulidae; genus Garcialebias; species Garcialebias charrua. Next base: position 10,034 of record JBBPBX010001912.1, on the reverse strand, counting down.
TCATCGATGAAGGGGACCCCCTCGTTGGGCCCCTGACCCCTCACGCAGGTGATCCTGGCCACAGACATCTGGCTGGGCTTGATGGTGGATTTGGTGCCGTCGCTGCGCAGCTCTGCCTCTTCCTGCAGACCAACCAGAACATTTGGAATCTGTTTCACTCATCATTCAGCACACGTCAAGTCTTATTTTAAACTTGGTGTCCACAATAACCAAAATAACACAACTACTGTGACCGGCCAAAAAGCTCCAGGAACCTCTTCCAGAAACTTCAGGACTTGTCAGCAAGCTTTTTATAAAATCCCTGCCTGGCTTTTTTCTTTGTGGAGGTTTTTATTATTAGTGGAGCCTTCGGGGTCTTCTTCTGTGGAGCTCGTCAAGGTTCAACATGTGACAGCTGCTGAGTCAGAAAGGGTTGACCTTCAACAGGAAGTCCAGCTTCACAGGATTTGGATGAGATCTACCATCCTCGCTGATCTATCAGGGGGTACATTACCTTTGGCGTCCACGTCCTGGGAGCTTGGCAATAATCCCATGAGACTTCTAATTTTGAATAGAAATGGCAGCTGTGGTCAGAAGAGTCTTGGGGTTGAACATGGATAAGTTTTATATGTTTCTGAGCTCCTCAGACAGCGCTGGTCCATCACGTGCCATGTATACAAGACCAAACCACACAAATTATGTTTGTTTCCTTTAAAGCTGGATACCTGAAGAAAACATGAAGGCAGCTGTGATTTTGACAGGATCATGCAGCTAACAGTAACATGATGCTAACAGCATATCTTACCCTACATATCTGTGATATGTAGGGTAAGGGAAGTCAAGTTTTTGGGTGTAATTATTGATGATAAGTTGTCGCGGAAGCAACACGTAAATTTGATCAAAACTAAAATATCTACATCAATTGTTGTATAGAGTTAAAGATCTATTAAATGATAAAGCAATGTGTTTGTTATACAATGCAATACTAATCCCGCATTTAATTTATTGTGTTGAGGTTTGGGGTACAGCATGCAAAACTATAACTAAGCCCATTTTTATTTTACAGAAAAGAGCTACGTATAAGGATAATCTCTAGAAAGAATTATTACCATCCATCAAATGTTTTGTTTTGCAAATTAAAATTACTGAAATTTTATGATCTGGTTGACTACAATATACTCTTTTTATCCCTTTATAGATGGCCTCCCTTCTCACCTCACAGCCATCCTCTCACACCGATATGAATTATTATTATTTTTTTAGAGAGAAAGGAAAGATAGAAAGTAAGACAACAAAACACAACAATTATCCACAAAAAGAGCACAAGGCAAACACACCCAACCTCCGTCCGCAATCCTGCAAAGCACATGACAAAACACAGCAACAAAATACACATGCATAAAGACTAATAATATTCATGACCTTGCAGTAGATTTCCATAAATAAACATACCCATACCTACAAATATATATACATATACATTCATATCACATATCCATCTACATATCTGCATATGATATCTACATATACATCCCTGCATCCATTTGTGTGTGGCTGTGAACATGCATAAGTGAATAAGGTTCCTCCAATAGAACATTCAGTAGCGACCGTGAAGCATCAGAGATCCGCCCCCCCAAGGCCCGAGGCAGACGAAGGGGCGATCAAAGCCCAAGACCCCAAGAAGGACCCCGAGCCCAGAGTCCCCAGGGCCACCCGAACAGGACGAGCCACTCACCCTCTCCCCAGATCTGACCAAGGGGGAGAACCGGACGAGCTCCACCAGCGACTACACACAATGACCCCCGGGAGGCCAACAGCGACAAACCCACAGGCCCCCGCCGGAGCCCGCTGCAAGAGCCCGCTGCACTGACGTAGCCCCAGGGCCAGACACCGAGGCCCGGGCACCAGGGACGCCCAACCCTCAAGCCCAGACCCGATAGGACCAGAGGACCCGAGCCCCACCAGGCACCCACCAGACTACAATATACCGGTACTCTTAATATTATACAAGGCACAGAACTTCACATTACCCTCAAATATCCAAACGTTTTTTGTTAAAAGACAGAGCATTTACAATCTTAAGGGTACCGATATTTTTGTTATGCCACAACATAGAACTTGTCTAAAGAGTAGGTCTACTATAATTTATGGAATAGGTCTATGGAATGGTTTAGAGAACGATATGAAAGTTGCAAAAACATTTGCCCTCATTCACGAACCGTTCGTACGCACAGATTTGTTCTTAAACTGTGCGTACGAGTGATTTAGGATCATTTGCGGCATTCAACAATGTTTTCGTATCCTAAGATTTTTTTCAGATACGAACAAAATTTACGAGTGGTCCGGACCTGTCGTATAATTTAGGAGCGTCAGTCTGCTGTCATCCAGACGGATCTTCTCCACGAATAACTTCATATTTCGTTATTTAGAAAATATTTTGGGTTTAAAAAAATCACGCACCATAATTATTCTTGACAATAGGTTATTCTGTTTGAATTAGAATTATAATTTTAAGTTTAATTTGTCTGGTGTGTCGCGCAGGCTTCAGTGAGTCGTGCGCTCCCCTTGGTCATCAAAGCCGCTCCTCATATTAACACCCAGGTACATAAAATTCCCATACACCGCCGCAGAACAAGTACGAATTAAGACTGATTTTCATGCTATTGCTGGACTGCTGTGCCAAACACCATCGGAGCAATAGATTATTATATCCGATTCGAAATATAACCTGCAGAATGTGGTTGCGCGCTGACCAGGAGGTGCGCGCATGACTCATTTGTGCTGCAAAACATGTTGGCACGCGTCTTGCAGCGTGGCATTTATTTTTCCATCCATCTCGCAGACTATTCCTTGATCTCCTCCTGTCCGTGCTGCGGCGAGACGTTTGTTTGAAGCCATTTTCAGATCAAACCATTTATTCTTGATTTCTGATACTGTACGACCCACGGGAGACAAAACATATGCACTACAATATTAATATGAAGTTAACTGTAGTTTCGAGACATTTTAAAATGCTTCTGTTCAAAAACACATCCGACACTTGCGGGGGGGGGGGGTAGCGGTGCGCCACAGGCTCTTCTGAATAAGTGAAACTATAATGTAACACAGTACACTAAAATTAAAGATATTTGACCATCCGACACTTGCGGGGGGGGGGGGGGTAGCCACAGCGCGACTGAGAGCAGATCTCCGAACGCGTGAAGTTCCTCCTTTTACTTCTTGAGTTTGAATGAATGGACACTTCCTGCTGTCAGAAGGCAGGAAACGTGGCCTTATATGGTGTTTTGAGGGGTGGGAATTATGTAAATAACCTCTCGCGTGCACGCGCAGCTGTTTAGAACAGGTGGGATTCATCATATTTACGCAACCCATTTACACACGTTTCCTCAGGATAGAAGACTTTGTTGAATCTGACGTGGCATGTTCGTACGAACGCTTCGTACGAACAAAAGTAGGAGAAATTTAGGATAAAAATACGAACATTTTCGTGAATGAGGGCCAATGACTTTATTTAAAAAAAAAGAATAAAATTAGGTTTTTGGAAAAATATAAATAAATTTGTTTGTTTCAAAATTTATCAATGGTAAAGTATGATGAGTTATTTATTGTGTAATATTTTTTGTGGATTATTGTTGTTTGAATTGACTGTTTGAATTATTTTTGTTAAAAAAAGGGGGGGCAGACATAATAAGATTTTATCTTCTTCTGCTTCCTTTCATTTCATGTAATGTTTGGTTTTTATTTACGTGGAATTGTAAATAGTTTTTTATGTTGTTTTAAATTTGAACTTTGAAATGAGTGAAGAATATAAATAAATAAAATAAATAAAACAGTAATATGCTGTGTAGTAATATAGGGGAGACCAGCTTTACTGATCTGTCCAATACACAGATGTAAAATGAGCAGGGTTTATCCTGACACAAATTATCATCAATAATTCACGGGTTCCCTCTTTTTCAGATTAATCAATAAATTTTGTGACCAGGTGATGAGATGCAAAAGGCATGAAACGTTAATGTATGTCGATCCACCAGGAGATGAATCATTTATTAACAGAATCATAAATTTAACATCATAACATGTACATTGATTGATTGATCAATTTCCTATAATTTACTCAGCAGATGAAATCACGCGTTCGTAACTTCCAGAAACAACAGAACAAGTTATGGGTCTTAGAATAACTTATATCAGCAGGCATTTAGCTTAAAGTTCTGGCAAGGATGGGTAAGAGAAAGTTTAGGAGTGAGGAGGAAGAAGGAAGAGTGAGGGAGTGAATTATCTTGAAGTGTTTTCAACTAGAAACATGGCAGCTCTTCGAGAGGCGTCCGCTGGACTTCAGGTCCGCTAGTGAACATAGACTTTTTACCTTTGCGCAGATTCTCTATCCAAAGCTCTGGTAAAGAAGGGCCAACCTTAAACGTGCACAGATCATCCATCCGGCTACGTTTTGCAGGCTACAACGTGTTCGCTTTACAGCGTCTCCTGAGGTCTGCATCAACCGACTCAAGGTAGCAGCACTGTTCCGGTTTGGTTTTTCAGGATAAAAGATTCCTCGAAGGAATTTTCATTCAAAATGGAGCTTTTACGCTCGAGGTCAGGTTCACAGCCGACGTGCGGTGAACCCTTACTGATAGAACGAGGTCATTAGCGTTTGACCAAACGTCCGACAGCTAAAAAGAGAAAGTCATTACTTCTTACGCCAAAATTACACTACTTGCGGTCCGCTCCGCTCCGCAGGTCGCAGCTGAGCGTCTCAAACTCCAATTTCCACTTCCTCCGCTCAGCTCAGGTCCGCCTGCATGCGCCGCTCCTAGACGCATGCGCGGGATTTGCGGGATCGCGCGATAAATCAAGTGATAAATAAGTAAGTCAGAACAAAACAATTCATTCGGTGGAAGAAGGAGAACAACAGTAGAGACTGCTGCCTTGATCTTCTCTCGTAAATGAGCGACAGGACATGGTTTGAGCAACAGGAAGTGAGGTATTACATTTTCAGAATAAAATACTTTATTTATTTATTTATTTATTGTATTGCGTTTGTAGGCGTAGTCATAAATGATAGTTTGAAAGCATTTTTGTACAAATAAATCCGTACAGGTAGTCCCCGACTTACGAGCGAGTTCTGTTACAACGAGTTGCTCGTAACACGGAAATCTCGTAATTCGGAACGGCCGCCACGTGTCTCGTAAGTCCGGAATTTCGCTCGTAAGTTGGAACGGTTTTGCTAGCGCGACTACAAACACTCGTTTTTCATCGAAAAACTGCTTACGAGTGCATAAAAATGATCGGAAACGTGTGTCCACATGTTTAGCTAACGAACTGTGGTGAAAAAACACAGAAAAACTCTGTATTTTTTGCGTTTTTTCCAAAAATTCGCCAGCTCGTAAGTCCGGAACCTCGTAGGTCAGAGCGCTCGTAAGTCGGGGACTACCTGTAGAGCTAGGATTAGTCCGCCCGTGGTGATTTTATTTTGTAAATACGGAAGTTGTGCTCGTTCCTTTTCCTGTTGGTGCCTCCGCACAGCTCCGGCGTCCGGCAGAAATAGAAAAATTTCTAATTTTGACGGACTGCTGTCCGCTCTCCGCAGCTCGCTGCCGCCGTGCGGAGCCAGTGTAAATTCTGTCATTGATTATAATGGGTGCGTATTTGCTGCGGAGGTCGGACCGGAGCGGGGCGGAGCCGTGACGCGTGTGGTGTAATTTTGGCGTTACACTTCCTCCAGCAACTTCTGAAAGTTCCAGGAAGTTTAGAACTTTTAAAGAGGATCTGATGTCAGTGACTTTCTCCTTCCCGATTGGTCATTTCAATCAGGGAATGGGAGGAGATTAGTTGACGTCAAGTGAAGATCAGGAAGAATTTTTTAGAAAAACAGAGAAGCAGATTGTTTTAAGAGGAGACAGAAAACAGGAGCCAGTTATAAGATTACTGATTAAGCCGATTCTAACTTCTAAACAAATCTGAAAAGTTCAACTTGACATATTATTCAACTTTAGATAGAGTTCTTTGACTAAGACATATACTGTACCAGCATATTAACACATGATCGTTCAGCATATTGAAGGATACCAACACTGCTCATATGAATAACACAAGGTTATACTTTGATTATATTTGAATTAGAACAAAATAAAAGAATAAGAGAGTCTCTTGTGATTTAATTTGTCCCTTTGATTCAAATTAATGGAATAAAAATAGTGTCCACACTTCCTTGAAGGCCTCAATGAAGAAAAGGTGTTTCACTACAGTTTTCAGAGATTCAGTGAAAAGGTATATCACTGGGACAGTTTCAGAGACCAGGGTCTGGTCCACTACAGCTGCTAACAGGACCACGCTGCTAACAGGACCACTCTGCGAACATTAACACGCTGCTAACAGTAACACGCTGTTAACGGGACCAGGCTGCTAAATGGACCACTCTGCTAACATTAACATGCTGCTAACAAGACCACACTGCTAACAAGACTACTCTGCTAACATTAACATGCTGCTAACAGGACCATGCTGCTAACAAGATCACTCTGCTAAAATTAACATGTTGCTAACAGTAACATGCTGCTAAGAGGATCATGCCGCTAACAGTAACACGCTGCTAACAGGACCACTCTGCTAACAGTAACATGCTGCTAACAGTAGCATGGCTGCTAAAAGTAACATGGCTACTAACAGTAACATGGCTGCTAACGGTAACACGCTGCTAACGGTAACACAGTGCTAACGGTAACATGGTGCTAACAGTAACACGGCTGCTAACGGTAACACGGTTGCTAACAGGACTACTCTGCTAACATTAACATGCTGCTAACAGGACTACTCTGCTAACATTAACACGCTGCTAACAGGACTAAATGGTAAATGGTAAATGGAGCTTATTTATATAGCGCTTTCTAGCCCCCTGTGAGGAGCCCCAAAGCGCTTTACAATACCAGCCATCCACCCATTCATTCAGACATTCATACACCGGTAGTGGTAGCCTGCCTTGCAAGGCGCCATCCAGACCTACCGGGAGCAACTCGGGGTTAAGTGTCTTGCCCAGGGACACAACGACACATGGTGGGCGGATGCGGGATTCGAACCTCCAACCTTCCGATCAGGGGTCGACTGCCATTACCACTACACCACGGCTGCCCCATGATTGCCCCATTCCCTGATTGAACTACTCTGCTAACATTAACATGCTGCTAACAGGACCATGCTGCTAACAGGATCACTCTGCTAACATTAACATGTTGCTAACAGTAACATGCTGCTAACAGGATCATGCCGCTAACAGTAACACGCTGCTAACAGGACCACTCTGCGAACATTAACACGTTGCTAACAGTAACACGCTGTTAACAGGACCAGGCTGCTAAATGGACCACTCTGCTAACATTAACATGCTGCTAACAAGACCAGACTGCTAACAGGACTACTCTGCTAACATTAACATGCTGCTAACAGGACCATGCTGCTAACAGGATCACTCTGCTAACATTAACATGTTGCTAACAGTAACATGCTGCTAACAGGATCATGCCGCTAACAGTAACACATTGCTAACAGGACCACTCTGCTAACAGTAACATGCTGCTAACAATAGCATGGCTGCTAAAAGTAACATGGCTGCTAACGGTAACACGCTGCTAACGGTAACACAGTGCTAACGGTAACAAGGTTCTAACGGTAACACGGCTGCTAACGGTAACACGGCTGCTAACGGTAACATGCTGCTAACAGTAGCATGGCTGCTAAAAGTAGCATGGCTGCTAAAAGTAACATGGCTGCTAACAGGACCACGGCTGCTAACAGTAACAGGGCTGCTAACAGTAACAGGGCTGCTAACAGTAGCAGGGCTGCTAACAGTAGCAGGGCTGCTAACAGTAGCAGGGCTGCTAACAGTAACAGGGCTGCTAACAGTAACAGGGCTGCTAACAGTAACAGGGCTGCTAACAGTAACAGGGCTGCTAACAGTAACAGGGCTGCTAACAGTAACAGGGCTGCTAACAGTAACAGGGCTGCTAACAGTAACAGGGTTGCTAACAGTAACAGGGTTGCTAACAGTAACAGGGTTGCTAACAGTAACAGGGTTGCCAACAGTAACAGGGCTGCTAACAGTAACACGCTGCTAACAGTAACACGCTGCTAACAGTAACACGCTGCTAACAGTAACACGCTGCTTACAGTAACACGCTGCTTACAGTAACAGGGCTGCTAACAGTAACATACTACTAACAGTAGCATGGCTGCTAAAAGTAACATGGCTGCTAACAGTAACATGGCTGCTAACGGTAACATGGCTGCTAACGGTAACATGGCTGCTAACGGTAACACGCTGCTAACGGTAACACGCTGCTAACGGTAACACGCTGCTAACGGTAACATGGCTGCCAACAGTAACATGGCTGCTAACGGTAACACGCTGCTAACGGTAACACGGTGCTAACGGTAACACGGCTGCTAACGGTAACACGGCTGCTAACGGTAACATGCTGCTAACAGGATCATGCTGCTAACAGTAACACGCTGCTAACAGGACCATTCTGCTAACAGTAACATGCTGCTAACAATAGCATGGCTGCTAAAAGTAACATTGCTGCTAACGATAACACGCTGCTAACGGTAACACAGTGCTAACGGTAACAAGGTGCTAACGGTAACACGGCTGCTAACGGTAACACGGTTGTTAACGGTAACATGCTGCTAACAATAACATGGCTGCTAAAAGTAGCATGGCTGCTAACAGTAACACGGCTGCTAACAGGACCACGGCTGCTAACAGGACCACGGCTGCTAACAGTAACAGGGCTGCTACCAGTAACAGGGCTGCTAACAGTAACAGGGCTGCTAACAGTAACAGGGCTGCTAACAGTAACAGGGCTGCTAACAGTAACAGGGCTGCTAACAGTAACACGCTGCTAACAGTAACAGGGTGCTAACAGTAACACGCTGCTAACAGGACCACACTGCTTACAGTAACAGGGCTGCTAACAGTAACATGCTACTAACAGTAGCATGGCTGCTAAAAGTAACATGGCTGCCAACAGTAACATGGCTGCTAACAGTAACATGGCCGCTAACGGTAACACGCTGCTAACGGTAACACGGCTGCTAAAGGTAACACGGCTGCTAACGGTAACACGGCTGCTAACGGTAACACGTTGCTAACGGTGACACGCTGCTAACGGTAACACGCTGCTAATAGTAACACGCTGCTAATAGTAACAGGGCTGCTAACAGTAACACGCTGCTAACAGTAACAGGGTGCTAACAGTAACACGCTGCTAACAGGACCACACTGCTTACAGTAACAGGGCTGCTAACAGTAACATGCTACTAACAGTAGCATGGCTGCTAAAAGTAACATGGCTGCCAACAGTAACATGGCTGCTAACAGTAACATGGCCGCTAACGGTAACACGCTGCTAACGGTAACACGGCTGCTAACGGTAACACGGCTGCTAACGGTAACACGGCTGCTAACGGTAACACCAGAGCCATATATATAGAGAGTTCCGACACCCTTTGATCTCGCCGACATGCGGTCAATCGTTCCAAACAACGGCTATGGAAACCTTGTGGAGCTGCGCCCTCTGGCGGCGACGGAGCGCTACTGCAGGTAGCTTCAGACTGTAACCAGAGCCATGGAACAAATCCCCCCCTAAATGACCCACGTGACTTCCGCATTCCATTCTTACTATGAAACTCTATGGGAGTGTCGCAACTCTCACTTTATATGGCTCTGGGTAACACGACTGCTAACGGTAACACGCTGCTAACGGTAACACGCTGCTAACGGTGACACGCTGCTAACGGTAACACGCTGCTAATAGTAACACGCTGCTAACGGTAACAGGCTGTTAACGGTAACATGGCTGCTAACAGTAACATGGCTGCTAACGGTAACATGCTGCTAACGGTAACATGCTGCTAACGGTAACATGCTGCTAACGGTAACATGGTACTAACGGTAACATGGTGCTAACGGTAACATTGCTGCCAACAGTAACATGCTGCTAACAGTAACATTGCTAACAGTAACATGGCTGCTAACAGGCTAACGGTAACATGCTGCT
>JBBPBX010001911.1:70766-81884 GCA_038048925.1 Garcialebias charrua | reverse complement strand
TATATATATATGTGTGTGTGTGTGTGTGTGTGTGTGTGTGTGTGTGTGTGTGTGTGTGTGTGTGTGTGTATAATGTTGATACAAAAACGTTGAGCAGCAGGGAGCACCTGTGCAGCATAAAATACAGGTTATTATTATTATTACTATATGCATACCTTACTGCTCTGGTGACTGCAGATATTACAGACCATCATCTCTCCAGTCCCAGACCCCATGAAACACTTTCCCACTCCCCTTAAAAAATGTCTCACGTCATTAAGTCCACTCTCTACACTTTCATGGATACTGCACTGATTCTCCAATAAGATAATAGCATACAATCTGTCATTCTCCAGTCCATTACCCTGCAAATATGGTGGAGATAGAAACTTTCACTTGGCACTGATGTATCTGTTTAACACAGTGATCAGGGTGAGCAATCTGTCACTGATGCTGATGCAGTGGAACTTCATGGCTCCTGGGTATTGAGCAGGAAATGCCAATTATTGTAAGGGCTACAGGTGGCAATGCAAAAAAATTGATTTTAAAGAAATTAGAACCTTTATTTGATATATTTATTCCATAGTGTCTCAGTCATTTTTACCCATTTTAAGATAGTCCACAGCATCCTAAAAAGGTAAAGTAGCTTGCTGTATGTAATAAACTTTAGAATATAATAAACTTGTATTCCAACAGTTTTGTTCCAGCTTTTTAGAGTTTTATATCCTCTTGACTGATGAATCACAATTAAATACTTAAATTGTAAAGCTGCAGCTGAGATTAGCACTCATTAAGACTGCTTTACCTGCTTTTAAACAATTAGTTTTTATGACACTTGTTGGGTTGTATTAATTAGCTCCGTATGCATAAGGAGTGAAAAAAAAAGCATTTATTAAGAGAAGCAAGAATTGGTGCAAGTCTTAAGTCTTATAGTTTTAGTGGTGGTTGGTAGGTGACCAACAAAACAGCAGAGTTGGTTTGAAAAAAAATAAAAATCAATAAAACGTGTTTATTTGAACAATCTATTTTTACTGTATTAATTTGTGTGTAGCACACAGTCCATATATAAAGTAAATTCAATGGAAAATAAAAGCACTATAATTGTGATTTACAGACTTGCAGCAGTTACTACTGGAAACAGAAGTTCTGTAAGAGGGACAATATGATAACTGAGCATGTGTGTTTGTGTTTATGCATGTTTGTGTGTATCATATTGTATGTAAACACTCCTGGCTCTGCATACTGCCACCCATCTGTTTAGTCATCAAGCTATTCGCCGCATTGTGCTGAAGTCTGCAGATATGCACACAAGATTTTACAGTTCCTCTTTGTGTGTTATGTTTAGCTGGCACATAAATGTGATTTTAGAGAAGCAGACAATCATTTTAGCAGATCTGCAACACTGATGCTAATCTAAAAGACTGCAGCTCAGGGGCATCAGCAGTAATCCCGTCTATAATCTCCTACTACTAATATTCATCTAATATCACAGACTGATGACATGGTGATACACCAGTGTGCAGCCAAACACCTTCTGGGCTGCATTGTTTAGGGCAGAGCAGGAATTAGCAACATGTGACCCATTCTTTGTGCTGTGAGATCAACAGCAGGCTGTGAATTACACACAAAGCTAATACAGTACAGTAGTGTGAATTTTGAGTCAGCGTCCACAATATTTTTTTCCTGTTGGAGTCTGCATAGTTTGCACTATTTTAACCATTCAGATGTTAAAATGTTCAGCTGTCAGGAATTATGTTTGTAGCTTTTACTGGTTTTACATTATCATTCTTTATTTACAGAAAATAATCCGCAATAGAAATACATTGAAATCTTGTTAATTTATTAATACATATTTTCCTTGTGAAATTTGAATCTTCATACTTATACTAATTTTGTTTGATCTTTTTTTTTTTTTTACATATATTGGTAGCTACCGTTTTGCTACATTTACTTGTAGCTTTAAGCTAATATTGTATTAATTTAGGTATATTTTTTGCTACATTAAGTTTTTGGCTTGGCTGCTCAGTTGGCAGAGCTGCTGCCTCCCAGCAAGAAAGTTGCCGGCTCAAATCCCAGTCTTGGACCGTTCTGGGTGGAGTTTGCATATTTTCTCTGTGCATGCGTGGGTTTCCTCCCACAGACCAAAAACATGCATGTTAGACTGACTGGTAACTCTAAATTGTTCCTAGGTGTGAGTGAGAGAGTGAATGGTTGTTTGTCTTATTTGTCTCTATATGTTCCTGTGATGGACTGGAGACCTGTCCAGGCTGTCCCCTGCCTCTCGCACAGTGATTGGATATGGGCGCCAGTGACCCCCTTGACCCGAAAAGGAAGAAATAAGTAAAGATAATGGATGGATGGATGGATGGATGGATGGATGGATGGAGATTTTGGCTACTGTTTTCCTACATTTAACAACCATTTTGATATGCTTAGCTTTAGGTCATTTTAGCTTCAAGTTATCCTTTTGCTCTTTTAATCTTTTAGTTGCTATTTAGTTAATTTTAGGTTTAAGCAGCAGTTTAGCTCATTTTAGAATTTGTTTATGGTTTTGCTGTTGTTAAACTTCAGCCATTGTTTTGCAGATTGTTCTTGTTTAAACACCTTCAATTCAATAACCGGTAACAATTTAAGCAAATTTAATCAAGAGTGCTGCATTTTTCCACATCAACATGTTTAGAACACACTTTGTAGCTAAAGATTTAGGAAGACTGTCATGAAAAATTATGATACACCTCTACATCCTGATTCCCTGTTCAAGGAACTGTAATTTGATAATAGACTGTACAATAACAGCTGCATTCTGTCATAGATAAATGTATGGGAGCACATAATAATGTCGAGATCACATTTGTGTTTTGTACAGCAAGGTAAAATGAACACTCTCACACTCTCCAAGACATGTATCTGCTGATGCAGATAAATGATTCCTGGGAAGGCCAGTATATTATGTATCATGAACATCTGTAGCCCCACTCTGCTTATTTGAAACCACCAACACAGATATTATTTTCTAAACACACATATAAAAAGGCAATAATTCATTTCCATGGTGCCATATTGAGTTTATAAATATGTTCTGTTAAAGAGCTACAGCCTTTTTGAGAATTTGCGAACAAGACATTTAATACATTGCCTTTGTGCTCTGGTTGCTATCTGCAAAACGCACAGAAACAAAGGCAATAAATCTTGTCTGTTCACTGGATCTTAAGTGTTCTCCAAGCTTGTGGCCTTGGCAGGTAACCCATTATCCGTACAGTATATGTTATGTTAAAGCTGCTGGTAAATAATGTTCCACTCTGAGTGAGAAACGAACAAATATAAGTTGGAAAAATTAGAAAGTACAACCCAACCATACTGGCTAAGTGATGTGGCAGAACCCAACTGCTGAAGACCTCTAAAAATAGCAGAGAACAAATAGATGATGCCATGCGCTGACACACTGCATTAGTGTCTTAGTGCTTTTAAGTGTTTTCTTTAAACCATTAAAAAGGATAGACATATGCCCTTTGCTCATTTCCACGAATTCTGGTTTTCAGTTGTATTATAAGAAATGTTCTTGTGAATATGTCAGTACAAGCTATGCGATCATGTTCTTTGTGGGCAAAAACTGGTTTATTCCCAAAGACTTAAAATAAACCATTACCTTTAGAAATACACAACAAGGGTATGAGGCTATGAGAGAAACTTTAAGCTTGTTTGGCTCTGTTCCCTCTGAAGTAGTGTTTTAATATTCTCCTTAAGTGACACCTGAAACTCTTATTCTGTCTCCATGCAGTCCTTCAGGGCTGGGCAACTTTCCCCAAGGGCATTCAGCATTAGGCTCCAAAGTCTTCAGCCAACTAATTAAAGATAGCAGAAAAGTGAAATGTGATTACAATGTGCTCTCAGTTTAATAAAAACCACAAGTACAATGTCAACAGTGAAAGAAGAGGAGAAATTCCTAATCAGTATGATATATAAAAAAAAGGTGGATTTTGGGCTAAAAGCCTCAGGACACATTTACAGCATGCGAACGGAGTGAACAAGAAAGAAAAAACAATGAACAGTTCTGATGCAGCTTCTCCCTTTTCTGTATCAAACACAACAGACCACACCTGCTATGAAATACAACCTGCTAATACTGAAGGAAAAAAGTACCATAGCCAAACAGTTCATTGAAATGAACAAAAAGTTAATTAGACTTGTAATGAAAACATTGATTAAAATGTTACCCTTGAGTGTCTTTTGATCAAATTGTTCCCAACATTGTACCGCAATTTAGAATTCACAACCCCCACAACACACTAAGTTTTGGGTCTTGAAAGGATCTACAGAAGTTAAGTAAGAAAAATGCTACCAGAAAGATTTGATCAAGGTTCAAATTATTGCCATTTGCATCACATGTGGTACATGAAGTAGAACAAAACTGTATACTCAATATCTCAGTTACTCTCCAAAATAGCAAAAATGTACAGTGAAGTATAAAAACAAAACAGTATACTGTATAAGCATCTAAGATATTTGCTAAACAATAATAATGTAATACGTATAATATGGTGTATTATGTATTATGATAAATGCCATAACATTTCTTGAAATAATGCATACTGTACAACACCTTTAATTCCAGAGTTTTAAACTAAGATCATGTCATAGTTTCAAATTAGGAAGTTATAGTTGTTTTGGCCAATGCTTATAAAGAGTTATGCACAATCTCATGCAATCTCATTAAATTTTCCACAATCTATGCTCCAAGTATGTGTTGTGAATGACTCTCATTCAGCTCAATATCTCTTGACTCACTAATAGCCAGTTTTGTTTGGTAAGTCAAGTAGCTGTCAAGGCCATCTTGTCTAGGATTGTCTCCAAAAGTTAATCAGTTGTTATACAATGATTACTTTCTGAAAAATCCATTTATTATTTATTAACCTTTATTTAACCAGACAAATCCCACTGAGATCACAGATTTATTTTGCAATGGAGACCTGGGCCTGAAGGCAGCCTAACATGCATGTTTTTGATTCTGTGGGAGAAAACCGGAGTTGAGAAGACATGCAAACTCTACACAGAAAGAACCCAGGTCCAACCGGAGATTGACTCCGGGACCGTCTTGCTGTGAGGCAACAGTGCTAACCACTGAGCCATCGTGCTGCCATTAAAAACATTCCACTGGTTCAAAGATATTTTGCCAATACAAAGACAGAGTTGATTCCAATAGTAAAATCCCCTAAATTTACCAAAAAAGAATATGTATTCAGTGCTATAACTATGCTTTATTTATTTAGTTATTTATTACCTCCCATCACTTTTTACCACACCATTGGCAATCTAGGCATGTTTAAAATTGAACATGCAAAAATTAAACCATCCCCGGTTGGCCTGGGAACACCTTGGAATTCTCCCAGAAGAGCTGGAAGAGGTGACTGTGGAAAGAGATGTCTGGGCCTCCCTGCTCAAGCCGCTGCCCCCACGACCCGACTTCGGAACAAGCAGAAGATAATGGATGGATGGATGAAAAACGCCAAGCGCACATATTTTATGTCAGATAAGTTAATACAATTTGGTAAATCAGAGGAATAATTAGCCCAAACAAGGAAGCATAAAGCAGCAGAAAGGTTAAGACACCCCCACCCTCCATGGGCAAACAGTATTTAGGCTAATGACGGATGAACTGATTGTGACAGAAACAGCTAAATATATTGGCATCCATAGAAAATCCATCCAGAAACTTGGCACCAAAGTTCAAGAACACGTATTGGCACCAAATAGTAGTATGAAGTCCAATGTTAAACACTTACTCCCCCCAGGCTATGACAGGGACTCAGATTCAGATTTTGTCATGACAAAGGAGCTGCTGAGGGAAAACACGAGTCTACAAAGAGGGCGTGGGAGGATGGACAAAAGATGTGTTCTAGAAAAGACAGCAAGAGAAAGGGGGGCAGAAGAGCTAAAGACACAATGAGAAATGTGACATGAAGAAAGCATCAGAACGACATGAAAACAGATGTGCTGAAAACTGAAAATGATGGATGGACAGAGGAAGTGGGAGTGAAGGAAGCGTTGGCGCGACAGGTTGTTGAAAGGACTGTCAAACTGATGGTTGTTAAGTTTGCTGCTGCTCAACATCGAGCTCTTATCTAGTTTCTTTATGATAAAAGTGCGTTGTCTGGTCAGTATATTCATTATCACCTGCCCTTCAAGGTAAAGGTGGTGTTTTTACTTGTCTGTGTGGGTGTGTACGTTTGTCTGCATATTTCTGGAATCACAGAACACATTTTAATGAAACTTTCAGAAAGTGATCACTGAGTTAACACCTGATTACTTTTTGGAGGCAACCTATTTTAAAATGGCTGCCACAGCATGAAGCAACCTTAGCATGCTCTTCAATTGATTTAACCCAATATGTTTTACAGTGATTGAGCTAAAATTTGGAGTTGTAGTAGCAAAATGTCATATGAAACTTGACGTCTGAGTGCTAACTTATTGTGAAACATGTTTTTACAACTTTGCCAATAACTTATGGAATTCAACAATGTTCAGTCAGGTCATCTGGGCGGCCGTGGTGTAGTGGTAATGGCAGTCGTCTCCCGATCGGAAAGTTGGCGGTTCGACTCCCGGGACCCGCACCATGTGTCGTTGTGTCCTTGGGCAAGACACTTAACCCTGAGTTGCTCCCGGTAGGACTGGAAAGCACCTTGCATGGTAGTCTGCCGCCACCGGTTTATGAATGTGTGTAGCATTCAATATATGTGTAGCACTTTGAGATTTTCAGTAATGAAAAGTGCGTTATAAATTGAATTAATTATTATTATTATTATTATTAACTGGACGATTATTATTATTATTTTTGCTAAGATGTTTCGTCCTCCATCCAAAGGACTTCTTCAATCTGAGGAGCTACCAAATTAAACTGATTCCCACAAACAGCATACTCCATAGTTGAATAAAACAGTTTGCTGGTGCTAAGATGGCATCTGGGGCCTGCCCTCTCCCCCATCAACTCCTCTGAGACAATCATGCCAAAGTGGTTCAAAACACCAAAGTTCATGCTCAATAATCCAGGAATAAAATCCAACAATGTTCAGTCAGGTCATCTGGACGGTTTCTTATAGAACTCATAGGATCGACTTTGTCTCTTCATTAGCAAAAATATCTCATAAATCCATAAATACTGAAGTTTTTGATTAAACTTCCAGAAAGTAGTCACTGGATTAAAATCTATAACTGATTAACTTTTGGACTCACTCAACCCATCTAAAATGGCTTCCACAGTAACTGACGTTAGAAAACACAAAGATGGTGATAACTCAGTCGTTTTAACGGATGGTGAGTTAAAAATTGGTGTAAAAGTAGCTGAGCATTGTCCCCAACAAATAGTTTGAGTACAACACACTGCACAACATCTTTGATTCAAACCTTTCTATTAACTGTTGGTGTCAACCGTGCTTCGCTGTTCGCAAGAGAACAGAAAACATGGGACAGACTTCAATAAAAGTCAGAAAGCAATTATAGACTGGACATTAACTTGTGAGTCAGCTCACGTCAATATGGCTGCCACGACTAATTGTCTTCAAATAATTGACTACACCTGAGTGAATTTTTCAAATATTGAATTCAAATTTAGTGTGGTAGTAGCTGACAGTCATTCAAAACAGAGACTAAAGATTAACAGATCATCTGCGTAACAGTATTTTCAAGGTTAGACCAAAATGTCTACAAGTCCATCAATTCTTACCACAAAATATTAGTCTAAAACTAATATATATGAAGACATTTGCATTTGTTAAAAGAATGCCAAGCCTTTAATTTAAAACACGTGCAAACCTTTACTTTAGTTAGACATTTTCTTTACACACTTGATGATGCATCAAGGCTGACACAAAAACAACAAGCAGCCAAATCATTTCATCACAAGAAAAGCAGCTGTTCAGTTGATCTTCTTTCATACTCTTGGAAAGATCTAATTAGAAACCCTGGATTATTAGTAGTACAGATAAAAACTCAAAGACCCCATTGAGCAGACTGATTGTCAATATTCTTCACCGTACGACACACATAAAGAGATGCGCTGGCACTGTCAGCTTTGTTATTGAAATGCGAGAGCATCTTCATTTCCCTGAAATACACTGAGGATGTTGCTATGGGGATTTTATTTTTTTGTAAAAAAATAAAATAAAATAATAATAATAATGATGTTGTTTAGATGTGTGCTGTGGGTTTCAATAGGGCTCTTTCCTCTTTTCTTTCCTGCCACAGAAGAATGAAAGGAAATGTTCTCACTGGGAAACACATGGTGTGGAGAGTTGGTTAAAGCCTGAACACTTCAGGCTCATTCAGCTCATTCTGCTTTAAAGGAGAAAAACAGCTGAGCAGGGAGCATTTTACTTGTTGCATTTTTAAAGGACCACCATGAATCACAATAACAAAACATATTGTATACTGTATCCTTAAAATAAAAAAATAAAAAAAATCTCCATCCCACATTGTGATGTAGGAAATACACATTTTGAAATATATACATGTATATTTAAAAAAAAAAAACATTTATGATAAGCAAGAATATTACTTATTATTTATTTTCACAGGTCAGTTGTTCACAATAAGTTTAATTATTGTCATTTTGCTATTTAAAATAGGATAAATACTTTTTGGTACCAACAGAAATAATATTACAGCACTAAAAATGATCAAGTACTCTGTTTGAGTAACAGCTTCTTTCCCTGTTAGTTTTGTGGGAAAGCCAGTATTTCATTCAGACACTTGACTCAAAGCATGATGGGACTGGTCACAGTTTTTTTTTTTTTTTACATGAGTAGCATTACTGTTATTGTTTAGGGGTTTCATTTAACACTCAGTTCTTTGACTTCTATCACAGTGTTTTCCATAGAATTGTATTTTTTTATTGCACTGAGCCGTCTTTATGAAAACCAATTGAATAAAACCTAATGTTTAAACTAGCTGCTTTTTTTAATCATACAAGAGCAATATATGCATTCAAACAGTTAGTTTATGAATATTGTAGTTTATTTTAGACACAATTATAAATATCAAGATATACTGTACCGGTATATACAAATATACCCCATGTTATAAGCCCCAATATAGAGTTCTTGGCAATTGTGCCAAGGCTAATTTTGTTTTTATTTGACAAAGATTCAAGTTGTACTAATAAAAAAACAATAAAACTAATGTTTATTTAATAATAAATTTAATAACATGTGATGTACTTGCGACCTGTCCAGGGTATCCCCCGCCTCTCACAGTGACTGCTGTACATGGGCACCATTGACCCCAGTGACCCGAAATGGAAGAAGCGGGTTAAAGATATGTACTGTATACATTAAAGGATGGATGGATTTACGTAATAATGTTCAATTCTGTACAATCAAAAAATAACAAAATACCATGGCTAATTTCAACACTGGTCGTTAGCATTCTGAGGTTAGTTAAAGTTTTCTACCTTAGCTAAACTTAAGCAGACAACTAAACTCATATTTTAAATAAAACAGGTATTATTTTAGCAATGAACATTTTTTATAATGCTAAACCTTAGAGAATAGAAATGATTTATCTAAATTTTCTTAAGTAGGCCTGGCTGTATATCTTTGCAACTTCTCTGTCTTTCAGTTAAACACACTTAGGCATCTTGGTCAGCCAGACGTTGTTATTGAAGTCTTTAATCAAGACTAATGTGAAATGTCCCATATGACCACTATTAATCATTTCAAGCTGGCCAACTGTGCCATTGATCAATGCTTTACCTCAAAGCTGCAGCTGCTGGCACAAGTCTGTCCTGCTTTGTTTGTACAGTACAATACATCAAGGCTAAAACATTAAATGTGACACAGCCATTTCCATGGCTTTATGAAAATGGGCACAAATGTTCTTTTTGTTAAGCCACCAATTTTGACTTATCTAGCACACAGGGGAAAAGAAAGATTAACAGGTAATGACATAAAATAGGGGCTGATCTGAGTCGCTTCCTGCTGCTTGGGTACAGGGCTGACAAAAGCCTAAATCAAAGCTAACAGTGTGCAAAAACTATTAACATTTACTCTGAAGGGACTCCTCTGGCTTCAGCTTTCACAGATATGAGATGTTACTGATATTTTATTCTGGCGTTACCTTGTTAAAGAGATAGAAAATCTTAAATACAAGGACATTTTCTCATTTAAACTTCTCAAATTAGATTTTTTTTTCTTTCTTTTAATCAGACACACTAAGCTGGTTGTGGCCCAAAAAGATGGTGTTTATCACTGAGGGTAATCAACCACATAAAACTCAGATGTGCAACAAACTCAGATTTACCACAGTAAATAAATACATAAATAAATGAAATACAGACTCAACATTCAGGTTGAAAGTATGTTTCCAATGAAACACACACACACACACAGTGAACTGATTACAGTATTTTCTGGTGTATAGGTCGCACTTGTGTATAAGTCGCATTGTCCAATTATCACCAATAGATTGGAAAAAATCCCTAGATAGGTCGCACTGGTGTATAGGTCGCACCTACGTTTATCTCTGCTGCAAATGTCTGCCACAGGAGCGCACAGCAAGGCTTTTAAGAAGATTAACACTTAAAAACAATTATTTGTTTGATAAAAATTATAGCAAATATATGTCTGAGCTGAACTTTTCCTTAATAAATGAACGTAATTGTGAAATGAGCTGGATTTAAAAATTTGTTTCACCGAAAGTGATAACAAGCCATATATAGGTCGCACCTGAGTATAGGTCGCAGGCCTTGAAAAAACCATAAAAAGGTGCGACCTATACACCGGAAAATACGGGTATCTTCTTAGTAAATGTGCATGTTCCACTGGTGCCAGGTTTTCCTGTGATGTTGCCAAGGGGCTCAGAAGCAGCAGTTTAATAATTGGCTCTGGTAGTGTATTTATATTGGTGAGGGCCTATCATTTCACACTGGTCCTTGAACAGGTGTGCTCTACAGCAGTGCCAAAGAAGTGCAACGCATGAGCTTAACACATTTAACTAAGATAAAAAAGGTACCTCACTTTATTCCGATCAATCAATAACACAAAATTATCACCTGCTGCCAAATGGTGAAGCCCAATGGCAATGCTTTCACCAATGTCTGGGAGTGTGTGTCATGCCAGACAGAATGCATGAAACCTTTAGAAAATGATC
>JBBPBX010001911.1:29269-55903 GCA_038048925.1 Garcialebias charrua | reverse complement strand
AGAGAGAGAGAGAGAGAGAGAGAGAGAGAGAGAGAGAGAGAGAGAGCTAAGTAGCTACAAGTACTTGGGTGTACACTTGAATGATAACCTCAGCTGGACCAACAACACCACCAGCCTGATCAAGAAAGGTCATCAGAGGCTCTACTTCCTCAGACGGCTGAGACGAGCTGGTCTGAGCAGCTCAGTCCTCACCTCCTTATGGTACGTCCACACCAAACAGCTTTTCAACGGCAAAAAAGCTTGTCACGCACGCAAGTGGACGCACTGGACCCAGTGGTGTCCAGACCAGAACGCGAAGCTGCGGCGGCGTGGCGGCGGGGGGGAGGAGCTTACCGGTATACCGAGTTCCTCACTGCACTCCGCCAGGCAAGGAGCTTTTTATTTCTGTCTCTGTAGAGCAGACTTGACTGGTCGTGAAGGACTTGTCGCGAACACACAGCTACAATGAGTTTCTCTTCCATAGTACACGACTTCGCAGGTTTTTTCTGTGTCCCACAAACAATACGTCACATAGTTGCGCAATACCCGTCCCCTCGTTTCCGCGTCACATAGGGACTCTCCCCCTCTCTTCTCCCCCCGACTCTCCCTGATCAACCAATCAGGGAGAGTTGAACGGCGTTTGAACGGCGAAATCTTCAGCTAAATCAAGGCGTGCTTTGGAGGCTGACGCGGGTTCACGTGCACGGAAAACGCTTTCCAGCACGCTCAACACGCACGTGACGTGACGCCCGACGCCAAGACGCGCCTGGAAGCGCGTCCCCCATTGACTTTGCATGTAAACCGGACGCTCCTGCAGTTGAAAACGCGTTTGGTCTGGATTCACCATGCAAGCTCCACAAGCTCAGACGTTTGCACTGGGCCAGGGGTCATTTAAAATGGAGTGTGGCAAAATGGAAGACTGTTCTGTGGTCAGATGAGTCACGATTTGAAGTTCTTTATGGAACACTGGGACGCCATGTCATCCGGACCAGAGAGGACAAGGATAGCCCAAGTTGTTATCAACGCTCCGTTCAGAAGCCTGCATCACTGATGGTATGGGGTTGCATGAGCGCTTGTGGCATGGGCAGCTTACATGTCTGGAAAGGCACCATTAATGCAGAGAACTATGTTCAGGTTCTAGAACAAATGCTCCCATCTAGATGTCATCTCTTTCAGGGAAGACCCTGCATCAAGATAATGCCCCCCTCACCAGAGACTTCATATCCTGCCTTTACAGCTGTGGCTTCCAACAGTTCATCATCTTTCCAACCCACATAAAGAGCCACACTTTGGACTTTCTCCTCTTAACTGTTCTTCTGATGAACTTCCATTTACTGATCACCTGATGATTTCATTCAATGTCAATCTTAAATTTTCCTCAGAGAATCCTCAACGCAGGGCCGGCCCAAGGCGTAAGCTAACTAAACGGCCGCTTGGGGCCCCGGATGACTAGGGGCTCTCTGAAGAGGAGCTAAGTTTTATTTTTTATGATATGATTCTATTACACACAACTTCATCATAAAGTTCAGATTTTTATTTTCATAATGATATACAGTACCATATAGCATACAGTATATCATATATTTGTGTGTATATGTATATTTGATTATGTAGAAATCGCTCTATACATGCAGAAAGGAAAGAAAGAAATTAGTCAATGCTTATCTGCACAATTCTTCACAAGCTTGAAGAGATAAATATCCCCTTTGAAGACTGTAGGGGACAATCCTATGACAACTGTGCAAACATGAAAGGTGCAAATAAAGGAGTTCAGGCAAGGCTTTCCAAAATAAATCCACATGCATTTTATGTACCCTGTGGTGCCCAGTTTAAACCTGGTAGTTTCAGATGCCGCTAAGGTGTCTTTGGATGAAACTTGTGTTTTGGAAATGTGGAAAAATTGTACACACTCTTCTCAAGTTCCCCTCAAAGGTGGGCTATCCTTAAGAAGCAGTTGAACATCACGCTCAAGTCTTGGAGTGAAACACGATGGGGAAAGCAGGATTATAAGCATCGGACCATTACGGTACCAATCAGACAAGGTGAGGGAAGCCTTATTGGAAGTCAGAGAAAAAAACACTGATCCCATGGTAAAAGTTGAGACCCACTCGCTTGCTGAAGAAATCTGGTCATTCAGATTTGCTGTTTGGTATGACATTCTCTCCCTAATTAACACCACAAGCAAACTACTTCAGTTAGCTAACATGCAGCTTGGTGTTAGTGGCCCTAATCGAGAAAAGCAAAGAAAATGTTATCAGTTGCAAAAAAGGCATGCAAACAAATGAATGTTGAAGCAGTACTGAAACAGAAGAGGCTGCGAACCACAAAAAGGCACTTTTGCCTATGAGGCACCTGATGAGCCAGAATTAGATGCAATGAAGAGATTGGAAGTTTCCTTTTTTAATGCTGTGGTGTACCATCCAGTCTTTGGAGGATCGCTTTCAGTCCCTGGGAGAGATCAGAGACATTTTTGGAGTGCTTCTGAACTTTGTCCAGCTTGACACACAGATGAAGGACCAGTGTAAAATTCTTCAAGACAAACTTACCTTTAGAGACCAGTCTGATATTGATGGGAGCGCACTGTTACAGAGATGGAAAACCTTCCAGAACTCCCTGAAGCACAGATGACACCATTTGAACTTCTCACTTACCTCTCTCAAAATGAGATCTGAGTTGTACCCAAATCTGTGGATTGCTCTACAGATAGCTTTGTACTCTCCCTGTTACAGTTGCATCTGCAGAGAGAAGCTATACAGATGGTCCAGAACTCAGCTGCCCGTGTCATCACTCAAACCTCCTACTATGATCACATCACTCCTGTCCTGCAGCAGCTCCACTGGCTCCCGGTTAAATCACGCATCATCTTCAAAATTCTACTTCTCACGTTCAAAGCTATCCACAACCTTGCCCCTCCTTATCTATCTGACCTCCTACAAATCTCCATCCCATCACGCTCTCTCAGATCCTCCTCTTCGCTACACCTCCATGTACCCTCTGCCTGCCTCTCCACCATGGGGAGCAGGGCCTTCACCTGCTCTGCCCCTCACCTCTGGAACGCTCTATTGCCAGACCTTCGAAACACCACCTCCCTTTCTCTGTTCAAGACTGCTCTGAAAACACATCTCTTTAGACTAGCTTATCGTTAATTTTACTAAATGTATATTTTGTATTTTATATTCTTTATGTATTTTATATTTCAATTTGTTACTGCTGATGTTTGAACCGTTTGTTCTGAAAGGCGCTTTTAAATAAAAGATTATGTATAATGCCAGACCACATTCTGCAGCAATCGCATCATGGAGGCTACGTAGGAGAAGGATCCAGGTACTGAAATGTCCAGCCTGCAGTCCAGATCTTTCACCTGTAGAGAACATTTGGCGCATCATAAAGAGGAAGGTGCGACAAAGAAGGCCCAAGACGATTGAACAGTTAAGAGGCCTGTATTAGACATGAATGGGAGAGCATTCCTATTTCTAAACTTGAGAAACTGGTCTCCTCGGTCCCCAGACATCTGTTGAGTTGTAAGAAGGGGGGATGTCATTGTTAAAAATGGACTTGTCCCAACTTCTCTGGGATTGGTCGACGCTATGAAATTTTGAAAAAATTTTCCCTTAAAATGATACATTCTCTCAGTTTAAACATGCGATTTTTGTTCTATTCTGAATAAAATATTGACATTTGCCATCGCCACATCATTGCATTGTTTTTATTCACAATTTGTTTAGTGTCCCAACGTCTTTGGAATCCGGTTTGTATATTTGTACTAGAAGCCAAGTTAGTGACAAAGCAGATTTCAAAAGATCCTCAGTGACCTCATTAAATGTTTTTCCAATATATAATTGCGAACAGTTCTATAGTTAAACAAACTGCTTTTTACAAGTTTTTACACGGTTGTGGTTATTAAACTACCGGTACCCAAAAACGCAAATTTAAAAATGCCAAATGCAATTTTAGCTAAAATAAGCAATCAAAAACTCATTTTGTTATTTTAGTTTAATTAAGCTTCAACCAAATGCAACACGTGGGTAAAAACTACAAAATAAGTATAAGTGAGACAGTCCATTGGCAGGTCCAACTCAAACCATCAAGCCTCCAACATTTTGACCTTTATACCACTGAAATGACAGAAGTTCTAAACCTTATGGTGGAGACGTTTGTTTTCGCAGACAACGTCCACTACACTGAAGAGTCCACAGAATAGATTTTCATGTTGCTTTAATCAGATTCAAACCTTTCACATGCTGAAATCCTAAAGTTAAATTTGGACGTTAAAGGAAACATCGGACCAGAGAAGCAACAGCTACTTGAACATCCATCAGATTAACAGACTGAATAAAATATTTGAGAACAAAATTGACATTTTCAGGCTCAACCTTTAAAAAAAACCTCAGTTACAGAATTAAAGGTTTTGTTCCAGTGATGCGGTTCAGTTGGGAGTCCGATGAAACGCCATCCACTGCTGTGTGGTGAGCACGACAATTCTTTACAAAATAAAACATATTCATAGGTAAAAAGCAAAATTAACAAAAAGCAAAACTCCTGATCATTTTAAGTTCTGTAATACGTTAAAAGAAAACGCTACAGAAGAAAACTGAGTGTAACTACACTAATGAAGGAACAAAAAGAGAAATCATCTCACTTGAAAACATGTTACAAGGACTACGGGCTGTACAAAGCTTTTCTAAATATTAAAACGTGTGAACAGGGTTGTTTAGTAACAGCAGGACTGTCAGGAAAACCCTCCACTGAGGTAAACACTTCATACACAAATAGCGTTATCCTCGAGGTTGCAGATGAGCCGACACAAACTGGTGACACTTTAACCAAAAACCAAAGCTTTTTTAAATTTTTGATGCTTCAACGTGGAAGAAGTTGCTGTTAGAACGGCCGTGCTGTTCCCTTGTAGGATTTGAATCCACTCATCGTGCCACTGGTGGGCAGCGAGCTCTTCGTGATTTGAACAATTCGGCTCAGTCCTGACGTCGAGTGGCTGCAGAGACAAAGGTTACGTTAAAATGGCTGCAAAAAAGACCCACTTTACCATCGTTGCTTGGTTTATTTGGTATTACCTAGGAGCCACCATGCTGCCCCGGCTGTCTCCCATCCTGCGATTGTTAGAGAAGACCCCTCCCTGAGAGCTGGAGCCTCCGTGCCACTCCTTCCTCAGTCCTTGCTCCCTGGCTGGACGCTCCACCACAACCTGACGGCCAGAACTGAACGGCTGCAGAGACGAGTTGTTGTAGACAAAAACAGCAAGAAACTGATGAATAAATGTAATCAACCACCACCCAAAAACACAGTCATCCCATCAACCCAGTTTTAACTGATGGCACACTATACAGTAGAATGTACTGGAGTCTATGGTCCCTTTACAACAAAATGTGCTCACTTTAGCTTATTTTGAACCTTTTTTTCTTTTTGTAGCAACTAATCTACAAAAACAAAGAACCAAAAAATAAATAAATAAAAATAAAAAAGAGCCTAGACTAATGGTTTACGTAACTGGCTCAAAACAACATGTAATATTTTTCACATTTTACATCTATATTCTGTTATTTGCATGTTTCCATTTTAACTGCCACCGTGGGCAGCACGGTGGCACAACTGGTAGAGCTGCTGCCTCTCAGCGAGAAGGTTGCCGGTTCAAATCCCGGTCCGGGGCCTTTCTGGGTGGAGTTTGCATGTTCTCCCCGTGCATGCGTGGGTTTCCTCCGGGTACTCCGGTTTCCTCCCACAGACCAAAAAACATGCATGTTAGGCTGATTGGTGACTCTAAATTGACCCTAGGTGTGAGTGTGAGAGGTGGATGGTTGTTTGGTGTGAGTGAGACAGGTCCCTCTTATAAATGAGTCCCCGTGACTCAACGAGGCTAGCCTGTATAAATAAAGGTTGAATGAATGAATGAAAAAAACTGGCCAAAATCTTGTTTTTTGATCGTTAAAAGCAGTTAAGCTACCAGCTAAGCTAATTTCTGAAACAATCACCCAGCAAAATGTGTTATCGTGACAGGCCTATTTACAGAATTTATGTTTTCCATCAGAGGAGCAGACCTGATCGTTCATCGCCATGGGTCTCCTTTCATCTCGTTCGTTAAAGCTGCTCCTTCCACGGTTCACCGGAGGGGCCTCTCTGAGGTCATCTCTGCCTGGCCGCTCTGTACGCAGGCGCATTGGGCCTCTGTCCAAGACAAAACAACATTCGTACAGTTCTGCTACACTCCAGTACAGCTGCTTGTTCAAAAGACAAGTTTTTACCGCATGTCTCCCTTGCTGGCGTTCATTCCGCCATCGTTCTTCCATCCGTGCCCCCCATCTCTTGTTGGGCGGTTGTGAGACATGACAGGCACTGCAGGCCGTGCAATCACAGGTTGACTGCGCATGGGTGCTGGGCGTCTCTCGTCACTCTCCCTGCGGTCAATGGCAGGACGCAGAGGGGGCTCGGGTCTGCGAACTGTGTCGAAGTTCTTGGGGTATCTGTCGAAGCCGGAGGCCTCTCTGGGAGGAGCTGGGCGACTCTTCTTAGCCTCAGGTGCACCTTCAAACCTGTTGTGTCTTAAGACCCAAACGACCACAATAAGATTACTCAAAATTATAAAGTAAAATAAACAAAGCACAAAGCAGTAATGTTCCTGTTGTCCCTGAAGGGGTTTTTGTGTTACTGCAATATACACCAGACCATAAAAAGGCCAACTCAAACATAAAATAGTCATTTTTCTTCACACAATGCTAACAGGCATTACTTGATTCCTTCTACAGCTTGAGGATTTTTAGCAAGTTTATAATTTTTCACAATTCCAAAAGCAAAATATTTCTGTACTAAATTTAACTACGGTACATAAATACATACCTGTACAATAAAAGAACATTTAAAATGGTCCAACTAAAATGTACAGTATCTGATACCAAACGTTAAAATTTACAGTCATATTTTCGATAGTGTAATAAAAGGTGTGCAGCAGCTACAAAAACAGGTTTTTGGTTTCTGGAAACAACTCATGCTCGAGTTAGAGGAGTTTATTTCAACAACTTAATACAGCTACAGTGAACATTTTGAGCTGCTACAGCAGTTTTTATTTGTTGGCTTTTTCTGTCATTTTTAAAAGCTAGAAAGTCAAAAGGCAAAGCTGAAGATGGGTTCGAGTGACTTGTTCTTAAAGATAAAACGCCCCCTCCATTCAAAATTGCAATATAGACTGAAGTCTGAAACTACGTCCTGAAGTCTTTACTTAAAAATATCTTGAATATCAAGACATTAGAAATTCCAGCATCACTTCAGCACATCTTTTTTCTTTACAGAAATCGTGAGAACTAAAATAAAAGTTGACAGAATGACTCGAAGTGAAGCTCCTGATTCTTCAGTTTGCTATAATAAAAGGCCCCTCACCGGTCATATGCAGTTGATTGTTGAGTTCCAGCATCAGGAAAACGACCCCTTTCACGAGGACTCACGTTTGCGAAGCGATTCTGCTGCCGGTTGTAACTGGTGCCTTGGTTCAAATGGACCTCGGACTCAAGCTGCATCTTTTTGTTGCCAGTCCAATAAGTATCATCCCGCCGACTGAAACATGAAGCATTACATTTCTTTATGGCTTAAAGGCAGCAATGAAAGTCACTTATGTTGTGCTGCCGTGAAATTTCTTGTATCGATATTTTACCAACAAACTTCCAACAATTTTGATCATAAACTTATGAGGAAAAAATAAATACCTGTGTTCCACCTCACGTCCCCTTTTCAGGCTGTTTCTCTTTTCCTGTTCTAAACGAAGTTGCTCTTGCTGCCGCCGAAGCTCCTCGCGTTCACGTGCCATGCGCTCAGCTTCTTTACGCCTTTCCTAACAACGTACAATTTTAAAAAGTTTTTAATGTAGTTACGTTTTTTTTAATACCTTCAGGCAGTAAAAAAAAAAAATAGGAAAAAAAAAGTAAAACCCACATCAACCATTGTGAAAAGCTGCAAATGCAGCTAATCTTATGTTGCGACTTAAAAACAATATATAAAAGTATCCTCCTAAATGCAGTGTGGAGTCCTGCGTCTGAGTTAACGCTGACGTTTACCTGCTCGATGCGGAACCTTTCCCTCTCAAGCCGCTCTCTCTCCAAGCGCTCTCTTTCAAGTTTTTGTCTCTCCATCTCCAGTATGTGGCGTTCATGAAGCAAGTGTTCCCGTTCTTCCTGTTCTTGCATCAGACGGACTCGCTCGCGCTCTCGACGTTCATGTTCTGCCATTTCACGTCGCCTGGAGAGAAAAGATACTAATAAGTATAATAATCATTGAATTAAACATTGGCATCTGAGTCTACACAAGTTATATTAGGTCCGGTAAAAATGCAAACTTTGCTTTGATCCCCAACTACCTGCGAAGATCCTCCGCTCTGCGGATGCGCTCCATGCGTTCATGCATCCTCTCCTCCTTCAGTTTATCAAAAGGCAAAATGTCCATGTTACCCCATTTGTTAAAAAATGGTGGCCGTCTTTCTCTCATCATTGCCAACTAAAAGGAAGAAATAGAATTCAACATTAAAACGTTTAGTTTTGTTCAGGGTAATATGTCCTTACCAACAAAAAGTCCCTTACCTGTTGAGGAGGAACCAACCATCTCGGATGCCTTTGAAAATTGGCATTGACAAAGGGCTGAAAAATAAAATAAATTCCCCATTTATCATCCTCTCAAGATGTTTGAAAAAAAAAAAAACGAATTTCCATATAAAACCATATTAAAGAAGCAGAGTCTTACTTTATTAAACGATCTTCCTCTATAGGGTCTGTTTGAATGAAAAATGAAGACTCCTTTAGACTTAGCTTCCACCTTTTTCTCTGGGCTCTTACTCTCTGAAGAAGAAGAAAAATTACCAAAGAGCAGCTTTTTAACAAGACACATGTTCCAGGTACGGACTCCAGAGAGACTTACTTGTAACCTTTTTTTCATCTTTCTTTGATGAATCGGTCCCAGTGTTGGATGGGACGGAGTCAGCGCTTTTATTTTTTGCTTCTTGGTTTTTGGACGAATCCTTGTCCTTTTCTGACTTTTTTTCTTCTTTTTTGTGAGATGGCTGTACTCTAATCAAATAATAAAAAGTGGTTAAATGGGCTTCAAACAAATGGAATAACAATCTTTATATTATGTCACGCACTTCACAGTTTTTTTTGTCCCAGTGGAGCTGTGCTTATTATTTGATTTGATGGAACTTGCTCCGTCCGCCACTTCCTTCTTCGAGGGCTCCTTTTTGAACGGATCATTTTTGGACTTTACAAGTTATAAGAAGAAAAAAAAAAATCAGCACAAGGAAATTTCAGTAACACAAGCAATCAAATTTTCAGTTACTCTGTACAAATAAAGTTTAGAAATAGCTGTTCTTACCCTTTCAACATACATCTGCTGTCCATGAAGTTCTGTGCGGTCGAGGTGGGCGATGCACCGAGACACTTCAGCGCTAGAAGACACAGTTACCAGGCCGTAACATTTTGAACCAGGACTGTGAGCCTTTGTAACCACCTTAGCGCTTAAAACCTGCGGGAAACATTTTTATGGCACAAAGCAGAGCATTCAAATTATACATTATTCTGTTTACCGGTATATAAAATACACTGGTGAAGATTCTCAGTCATCCAGGACACGGTAAATTCAAAAAAAGTTAAAGACAAAAACAACTGGACTTTATTTGTAACAGAAGACGTTTCGCTTCTCATCCGAGGAGCTTTCTCAATTCAAAGAAAAAGGAGTGTGGGGTTCAGGTCATACAGTCGAGATAATGGTGTAGTGGCAGGGCTTACGACTTGGGGCCCGAAGGACGCGGGTTCGCGCCCCGGCCACTACACACCTTGGGGTGTCTATGAGTGCACATCTAAAGGCCCCAATATACCCGTTTCTTTTGCCTCACGCCGCTCGGCGCCGTGGGAGCGCCGCGGCAAAAGCCTTTGATCACGGGCGCGAGCGCGCCAAGGTCGGATTTTACTACGCCTACGCGCGCGCGTTGATAAACTGCCTCGCGTGTCAGCAAATGACCAATCAGCGACCTCAATTTGTCCTGCTCTGCCCGGCTGCAGCTGCACTCAGAGAGCTGCGCTTGCACAGAGTATAAAAGGGCTGCAGGTGCGCAGCACACGCGAGTCCAGCGGCGTGAGGCAAAAGAAACAGGTATATTGGGGGCTTAATTCTCCAGCTCCCCGGGCGCTTTCTATGGCTGCTCACTGCACCACCTGGTGGTGGTTGGGTTAAATGCAGAGACGAATTTCATCTGTGTATGGGAAACATACACAGATGACAGGAAAGGACATTATTATTATTATTATTATAAGATGCACACATACATATGCAGATTGACCTATCACACCTCACAGTAGGGGAGAAGCAAAATGTTTTCTGTTACAAATAAAGTCCAGTTGTTTTTGTCTATAACTTTTTTGAGTTTAAATAAAACATGTTATAAACATAAGAAAAAGACTATTTACCTTTCCAAATTTGCCAAACAAATTTTTTAGATCAGCTGCTTTGGTGTTTGAAGACAAGCCGCTCACCCATAAGTCACGAGAGGTACTGTTGCCGGCAGCTGCTGATAAATCAGTTGAAATAAATGGTTTAGGATCAAACTGAACGAAACACGCCTAATGATTTCAGAGTTCAAGTATTGAAATATCTTACCCTTTTCATCTTTTACGGCTTTTCCATCTTTGTCTTTTGAGGAGCTAAAATGGAAATGTTGCAACAGGAAATGAGCGAAGGCAAACTTAAAACAAAAGCCTTGACAAAACAAACATCTGGAAGAACAACACGTTTTCAGGGAGAAAAAAAAAATCCTTTAGGAGAGGTGTAGATCTGAACCATTTTCTCAAAGGCGTCATAGTTTTTTTTTCCCCCAGTGGTTAGAAGGGTCAAGCTGTGAGCCAATTTTTTCCCTGGATCAATAAAATCTTCAGAGGTTTGTTCAACATGAGGGAATCATTTGACCATAAGGAGAAAAAATTTAAAAAAACATCACGGGGTCTAATGCTGTTTTACACTGCCACGTGTAGAAACTGCAAAAAGGCTTTAAAATTGCTGGAACGATCAAAGTAACAAAAGAAGAGATGTTTTCTCAGCTCCAGGTTCATGTCACAATTTAACCAACTTGAGAAAAATAAAACAAAGTAGTAAATTGCAGGATTACCGTAGGTACCGTACATCTGTGAATACTTTCCTTATGGCAAAAAAAAATTTGTATCTTGAAGCTACCCACAAAGTTGCGTTCTTAGAGAGCTGGACTTGGTAGGAGTATCAAAGAACTGACATAGAAAGACAAACCTCTTTGCTTGACCTGAGGCCCCAGTAGCGGATAGGCCTTTCTTCCCAGAATCCTTTTCTCCGTCTGTGGAATCAGCTTCCATCTTGTCAACTTCGTTGTCGTTCTCCGTGTCTTTTCCCCCATCTTTGTAGCCTTGCATCTTTTCTTTCTTGTCATCATCTGGTCTCGTCTCAATACCAGTCTCCATCTCATCTGTGCCCTTGTCTGCCTCTGAATCTGGAAGTTTCATGTGTTTACCTGTTTCCAGGAGGTCGTCACCATCAACTTCTAGGGTGAGGGCATCTTCATTTTGCATTGAGACAGATAGATGATCATCATCTGGTTCTATGGCGGTACTCCAGGCTTCTGGATCCATATTAGATACTTCGGTCTCGGCCTCAGGCTCTGCATCTTCGTCCACCTCCGGCTCCTCATCTACTTCTGGATCAGGCTCTGGATCAGCCTCTGGCTCAGGCTCTGGATCAGGCTCTGGATCAGGCTCAGCCTTTATAACTTCTGACTCTGGCTCAGCCTCAGAGTGAGCAAGGTTGTCCTCACAGGGTGGAGGCTTTGAATGTTCACGACTACCATCATCTGTATCAGTTACATCTGAGGGATTGATAAGGATAAACATGGCACAAACACAACTTTAACATCGACAAGTTGCATGTTAATTGACTTAAAAAGTAGAATATAAAGCACATTTATGGTCATCGAGGGCGGATACCACAGGAAGACACAAAACACACAATCTTCACTGAAAACCAGATGATTCAGCGCTCCTCAATTCATAAACGTTGAGTCATCTTTCACAGTGGCTGCGTTCTTCCAGAGGCTTCTTAAAATGTGTAGCAGTTTGCCGGATGTGCGTAGGTTGACATCATCCAAATTCAGAAGGAAGATCAGTTCTTCACCACTAATTAAGTAAATTAGGTGCAGTGGGTCCTTGGAAAGTCATCTGAGATTTGAAAAATCTTCCAATATTTCTTCAGAAATAAATTTTCGTGTCTCAAAAAAACTTAAAAAAAATAAATAAAAATGTCTTCCATCACCAAATCCAACTTGCTGAAATGTGTCAACAACAATGTAAACAAAATGATCTTTTGAGTAGTCCGTTTCTGCCAGTCTCCAGCCAACGCGAGTGTTTATTCCAGTACATAATAACTGAGTCAGCAGAGTAAAACTGTCCTTTAAGTGGTGGTGCATTTGGACACATTGTCTTGGAATCATGTTAAGAGTTGAGATGAGCGTAGCAGTCCAGTTGAACCAAATCCCAACATCCTTTGATGGCTATTTCACATTGAAACACCAAAAACCAGCTTAAATTATATACAGTAGCTCAAATCTGTCCAGAACATTTGACTCCATTTTATGCAACCACGTTGTCAGTCACAGTTGGAAAAGTCGTAAGTTTGAAGTTCTTGTCCTTGCTTCTTTCAACTGAGAGGACATGAAATGCATCAAAATCTTCAGTCTTCATCTCCTTGAACAAATGTTGATGCCAGAGGTAATGGAAATATAATAAAGGCAACTTTTCTTTAAGAACTTGAGTGGTCCAAAAGCAGATGAAATATGGAGGCAACCAACATCCAGTGATTGCTGTGTGCAAGACCACATAAAAAAAATAATTAAAAAAACACACTTAGTGGTTCTTCAAAACGTGGTGCCTTTGTCTTGGAATCATATAGAGTTGAGATGAGCGTAGCAGTCCAGAAGTTGAACCAAATCCCAAAATCCTTTGATGGTTATTTCACCTTGAAACACCAAAAACCGGCTTAATTTATTCAACTTACGGTAAATCTGTCCAGAACATTTGAGCCCATTTTATGCAACCACGTTGTCAATACGTTGACAGTTGGAAAAGTCTTAAGTTTGAAGTTCTTGTCCTTGCTTCTTACAACTGAGAGGACACGAAATGCATCTAAATCTTCAGTCTTCATCTCCTTAATGAACAAAGGTTGATGCCTGAGGTAATGGGAATATAATAAAGGCAACTTTTCTTAAAGAACTTGAGTGGTCCAAAAGCAGATGAAATATGGAGGCAACCAACATCCATTAATTGCTTTGTGCAAGACCACATAAAAAAATAATTTAAAAAATACACTTAGTGGTTCTTCAAAACGATTTGTCCATCCCTCCTTTGTAAAAGTTGCAGGATCCCATATATGAATGCTGTCAGGGGTGGAAAAAATATAATTACTGAGTAAAAGTAGTGTGCTACCATACATACCCTTTTCTGATTCAGTCTCTTCAGTTTCCTAGAAAAACAAAACAGTGAAATGAGAAAAAAAATTATACACAAACTTATTATTTGTATGAACAAATAGGATTACTGAATACAGCTAAATGTATGCCCGTTGACAAACTGTTTTACAGCAATTTGTAGAAATGGCTCGGAGAAGCAAACTTTGTATAAACTTTGACCTTCGTGACCTTGACTTTGGAGCAGAGTTGATGCAAAGTGTACGAGACACTGTCTAGTGATGATGCATATGTGTATCAAGTTATGTTAAATTATCTTGAGCGGATCAGGAGTTATAGGTGGGACGAGTTTATGATGTACGGACAACAATACGCCAATATCTAAAATGTAGTGAGTTTGTATTTATCTGAACAAAAATCAATAAATATTCAAATATATTTTGGTTCTAATATGGTTTTAAAAATACTCCCGTGTTCCTTTTCATCCAACATTTTCTTAATCAGTGTTGTAATTTTTGAAATACAGGAAGTCTACAGTTTCAAAAAATTCTGGTTTGCTTTAAACTTACACAAAAAATGGAAGTGATATTCATATAGCACGCCCTAAAGCATTATCAAGGAAATACTAGGAAATCTCATAGACCTGATCTAATTTAGCCTTTTTTTGACAGCAGCTGACTGACCATGTAGCCGAGCCCAACAATTCTTTTAAACTTACTGTGGAAAATCAAGAAATTCCTTCGATTTGGAAATCAGTCTTTGTTTTTCCATTATTAAAGGGTGGTGATCCATCAGTTAAACTATTAGGCCAATATCTAATCTTTCCATGCTGGCAATTTGTCAAAAGCATTTGATGCTGTAGACCAGAGCTGCTCATAACGTCGATCGCGATCTACCGGTCGATCGCGGAGGCATTACTGGTCGATCGGCAGCGTGACATTATTTTTTCCCCGCAGCGTGACATTAAAAATTGTCAGCCAATCAAACATCCCGTCACTTGATTGACATACACGGCAACCAATCAGATGAGAGCTTTAGGTCACCGTTCATGCGTAAAAACAATGGCGCGACGGTGAAACGCAGCAAAACATACAAGCTAAAACAATCATATTTCGGACTGTTCATGGAAAATACGACATCGACTTCCCACCGAAAAGCCAGCTGAGAAAGAGAAAGGTGGAGGAACTAAAATCCCAGTAGCAACTTCAAAAGGGAAACGCCGCCACCGAAGCATCGTTCCGGGTGAGTGACGCTGTGATGTTTCTCTGCACGCTTAAGAAACATACCGGTACTGGTTGGGAGTAGGGATGCACCGATCCACATTTCTTACATCCGATCCGATACAGATTCCTAAATCTGGGTATCGACCGATACCGATACTTTTCCGATCAGATATCAGTGTTCAGGTATAGGAGGCTGTCATAATTACGTTCTTGAAGGGAGAGCACGTATGTTGCACGAAACTCTGTAGCCGTTTTCGCACTGCACGGCCCTCCCCGGCTCCACCCTGCTTCTAACCCGGGTTCGGCGTGTTCGCATTTTCCTTTTCCGCCCTCGTTTTGGAACCATCTCCACCGTGGTTCTTATCGGGCCGTGCCCCACGGACCCAGTTTGACGTCATGTACTGCCCACATTTGATTTGTTGTTTGCAGCAGAGCCGTTGTTTACGGGACTCATTCAAACAACCTCAGCGCGCGAGCTGATTTCATTAATATTTAACTACAGAAACCCCTAAAATAATGGTTAGCTGAATTAGTGTTTCTGAGTTAAATTTTTGTTAATGACTGATTACAATTCAGCTTATGTTAGGACGTAAATAACACGAAGCGCGCACCCATAGCCTACAGAGCATTTCCGCCTTTCAGCGCGAATGCTGAAGTTCTATAAAATATAACTAATATTCTCTAACTCTTGCGCGTAGCCAGGGTTTTAAAATATAACTGATAATCTCTAAATCATGCGCGCGCCAGAATTTTACAAGCGGCGAATCCTTCATAGGAAAGGTTGACTCCAAAAAAAACTAATACAGGTAGTCCCCGATTTACGAGCGAGATCCGTTACAACGAGGCGCTCGTAAACCGGAAATCTCGTAATTTGGAACGGTTGCCATGTCTCTCGTAAGTCCGGAATTTCGCTCGTAAATTGGAACGGTTTCGCTAGCGCGACTACAAACACTCGTTTTTCATCAAAAAACTGCTTATGAGTGCATAAAAATGATCGGAAACGTGTGTCCATATGTTTAGCTAACTAACTGTGGTGAAAAAACACATGAAAACTCAGTATTTTTTGCGTTTTTTCCAAAAATTCGCCAGCTCGTAAGTCTGGAACCTCGTAGATCAGAGCGCTCGTAATTCGGGGACTACCTGTAAGCCGCAAAGGGATAAGCTCTCGGCTTTAAGCTCACATTTTATCTTGACCCGTAGGCTACTGAGATTCGAACTCGTTAAATTATCTCAGGAATAGGACAGTGTATTAAATATGATCATTTGTGTGCTGAAGTTGTAACTGTTCTTAAGGGGGTACCACAGGGTTCTAGGTTAGGTCCTCTTCTATTCACAATTCATATAAATGAATTGGGACAGATTGTGTGTGATGCTAATTTGCATTTTGATGCAGACACAGTTATTTATTGCACTGGATCCACTCCTACTCAGGCAAATGATTTATTACAAAAAGCCTTTGCTGTTATCCAATGCTCTTTATTAAATTTAAAACTTGTCCTTAATATAGATCAACTAAATTGATGTACTTTTCCAGATCCAGAGGACCACAAACCAAATTCCTAACGCACACTTTTAATCTTTGGTTGAAGGTCAACAGCGTGAGAATGACAAAATAAATCTTGCACACGAGCACATAATGACGCCGACATGGACGCAAGGACAGTGAGCATGTCCAGAGACGACACACAGAGGCACTTCCTGTTAATTCCCCAAGCAGGGCTGCTAAAACTTCTCACTCCCTCGCTTGCTATATCACAAAGCGTTTACGAGCAGGTCAGGTTTATTTTCAATACACTGGACCCAACATACGTTATTCCTTCACAACATACGTTATTCCTTCACATAACTCTTTTAGTGATAAAGCTGCACCACAACTCCACCATGAAACAAAAATAAAATGGGAGCAGCTCTGATTAAAGCACCAGCTTCGTCTCAAAGGTAACTCAAAGGTTTTTTTCTCATATTATACTAAAACTTATAGAAGTTATACAACAAACTTAAATTGTCTTTTTAACAGGTTGAATGAAGAGAGGCCAGATGACACATCTGGAGCCAGTTCTAAATTATACAATTTAGAAAGTTTCTAAATTATCACAGTTCAGTTCAGAAGTGTTTTTCTGCAGACTTGCACAAGTTTTGAAATTTGAATTACCGTATTCGTCGGAGGAAAATACGCACCGGTGTTTAATACGCTTTGTCCAATTATTAACAATAAACAAGAAAAAAACGTAAATAATATGCTTCGTGTTTAATACGTGTCATCGCCACGCGACGCGTCAGCGCCTCATTTGCCCTAATTAAGATGGCGGCGACAGAAGCAAGAGAGTACGAAGAACTTCACAAGGAAACACGGTAAAAACAATTATTTCTTTGCGAGAAAAAATATATTTCTTAGCTGACTTATAGCAGACGTGCTCCTGAGCTTAACGAAATGTTCAAATCAGCTGGATTAAAAAAAAAAGTTTGCCGAATTTTAGGCAGGCGGTTCGGACCGGACGCTTTGTTTCTTTAAATTTAGCTAAATAAACGCTTAAAAAATATATTTCTTACCTGACTTTATAGCAGACAGTCCCCTGAGCTCAACCAAATGTGAAATCAGCTGGATTTAAAAATCTGCGGTGTGGTTTATGAGTTACGGTATCTTGCTAACAGCTACATCCATAGCAAGGGGCGGGCAGCGACAGAGTCAGTCCGACCAGAGGAGGCTTTTTTCGGACACATGAGCTAGAAACGTCTGGAAGTGGCCCTCTTCCTCTTCGCTCTCTGAGTCCTCTGCTGCTGCCCATAGCGGCCGAAACTAGTACTGCACCATTTTTGCCCAAAATGTAAAACGGCGAATCAGAGCAAAAAATGGGTCTAAAAATATGGGGGGAAAATCCATAATTAATACGCTTCGGTGTTTAATACGCAGGACAATCAAATGAGCAAAAAAAACGCGTATTATACACCAGTTTTTACGGTATTGTCTATGATTGACTGGAGACCTGTCCAGGTGTCCCCGGCCTCTCGCACAGTGATGGCTGGACATGGGCACCAGTGACCCCCATGACTCGAAAAGGAAGAAGTGGGTAAAGATAATAGATTATTTGTTCCTAGATTTTTATTTTTTTTAGAAAAAGCCAGGCAGCTAACATATTACTGGTAATTTAAGTTACAGAATTTTATGTACTCCTACATTTGTTCCCGATTTTGGTACAAATTAAAAAGATTTGATACTGCAATTACTGTAACCTAAAATTATTGTTTTAAATAAATGTTCTATTTTTTTACACTGTTTAATCTTTTTATCTTGTCAATTACGAAACTGAAACAAAACTCATGACCATTTCAATAGAAAAATAGTTTCTGTATCGAAAATCGATTTTGAATTGAATCGTGACACCAAAAATCGGAATCGAATTGTCAGACAGAAATTCGCACCCCTACGTTCAAACCCCATGTGGAAAGTCTTGTGAAAAGGCTAAAATTTAAGCAGGGCTTTTATTTTCTAAATAAGTTGTGTTTTTCATATGCTGCTACAAAGCAGCTTGTCTCTGCAACTTTTATGTCTGTTTTGGACTATGGAGATCTTTTGTATATTTTTAATTCAACCTTTATTTATACAGGTTAGTTCCCATTGAGCCTCGAAGACTCATTTACAAGGGAGACCCGTTATAGATGAGATTGCTTCCTCATAATGTCTTAAGATGCTTGGCTGTACCTCCCTGCTCTGAGGTTCATTACAAACTGCAAAATGTCAACACAACATTGTGATTTATACTCAGGGGTGGGACGGCCTGGTCTGGCTGCCTGAAGGAACTCCCATTGGTTAACGTTTATTTACAAAGCACTGCTTGGACTCCTGCCGGCCTCAACTTGTACTGCAATTGCACTGAGAATTGTTGAGTCTTACTTTTCGTTCACACAATTTGCTGCTTCTTTCTGTCCCTTTTGCTCAAACCAAAGTGGTTAATTCAGTGCTTTTACATCCGAACTAAAAGTTCTTGAGGCCAATTCAATAACATGTACCCATTATTTTATAGCTTGAAATTTTAACTGTGTAATTGTTTGTGTTGTATTTGTTGCTGCCTCTTGGCCAGGACTCTTAGAAAATCTTTATCAAAGGAATTACAGGGTATGCACAAAAATAAAAACAAAATTATTAATGTCATTATCAAGTATTCTGAAACTTTGGAAAAACCAACAAAAATAATTAAATAAATAAATAAATACTGCAGCATTTCCACAAAAACCAGGCTTCCAGTCACCTTGGAAACTGTAGCATCTTCTGTGGTGGTGTCCAAATCAGAATCTTCTCTTTTCCCTAAAAACAAACAAAAAACAAATTAAAGTAGAATGCATGGCCCTGATAAGCAAACATGACTGCCAAAATTAAGACTTACCTTTACCCTTTCCACTTCTCCTTGTCGAGGAATCNTAAAGAGATGAAAAAGACAGTCCAGGCAAGATGGAGTGGAGGGAGAAAAGTTTCAGTAGTGATTTGTGACAAAATAATATCAGCAAACATCAAAGAAAATGTTTACAAGACAGTGGAGAGACTAGCTATGTTGTATGTTCTAGAGACCGAGACACTGACAAAAAAGACAGGAGAAAGAACTGGAAGTCAAGTCAAATTT
This sequence comes from Garcialebias charrua, assembly GCA_038048925.1. Classification (NCBI taxonomy): domain Eukaryota; kingdom Metazoa; phylum Chordata; class Actinopteri; order Cyprinodontiformes; family Rivulidae; genus Garcialebias; species Garcialebias charrua. Next base: position 36,626 of record JBBPBX010001911.1, on the reverse strand, counting down.
ATTTATACAACATTTAAAACAGTAACCGTTACCAAGTGCTTAACAAAAAGAGATCACATCATCAAATAAAAACAAGATATAATTGCAGCATCAGGAATAAAAGCATAAAAACATGAAACATAATTAGAAACAACGAGAACACTAAATCAAATCACTCTGAGTTAGATGTCAAGGAATAAAAGCAAAAGGCATGAACACAATCAGCAACAATGAAACACCAAATTAGATCAGTCTGTGTTAAATGTCAATGAGTACAGGTTGTTTTGAGAGCAGAGACTGAAGTGGCCTGTTGAATGTTGATGGGCAGGTTATTCCAGAGTTTAGAGCCCATGACTGAAAACACCTGATCTCCTCCGAGCTTCAACCTGCCAAAAACAGCTGGTCCGATGATCTAAAAAAGTTCAAGAAGGAGCATATGGATGAAGAAGGTTAGAGAGGTATGAGGGTGCAAGGCCAGTAACACACTTGAATGTTAGCAGAATTATTTAAAAAATCAATTTCATTCAACCTTTAGTTATACAGGTTAGTCTCATTGAGTCTCAAGCATTCATTTACAAGAGAGACTTGTTTTTAGCAAAGAATGATTACAACAGTAGATAGTCATAAAATAAAGCACATAAATTGAAAAACAATGGAAGAAAATGATTTTAAAGAATGAAACTATAACAGCTAGATTGTAAAAGTGATGTACCAGTAAATACTAAAAACAGGAACATGTCTGCACTGGTTTTTGAAGAACTTCCAACGTCAGAACTTCTCTGACAACAGAATCAGCAAAGGCTACATGCATGCCATGATCTTTAGCCATATAGCCATATAGATACGTCTCACAATTCTCAGGTCATCATGAAGACACTAAACTCGCTTTTAAAGAAAACACTTAACGTTTTTGACAAAAAGCTTGTACAGTATCATTGACTGAGAGAACTGAGAAACTGACTGATGTCCTGTACAGTACATATTGCAGATCTGACAATAAAGTTGACTTTGACTTTTGACTTTGATTATTGTAACATCATAAATAAGTACATCAGTTTGGATTTTGATAGCTATCAGATTTTTATGGATGCTTGCCTGATTTTTAAAGTTTTAAATGGACTTGCTCCTCCTCCTTTAATATATTTTATAAGTTAAAAAAACAAGTACAGTAAACACAAGAGCACTGACCAGAGGAGATTGTGATGTGCAGCGGCACAGGACTAAATTTGGTCAAATGGTGGTGTCCATCAGATTCACGCAGTCATGGAACACACTGCCAGTTTCCATCAGGAACTGTGGCACCTACTCTGTCTTTAAAAACTCTTTGAAACTTTGGCTGAAAACTAACCAGAAGTGCACTCATGTGTAGATTATTGTGTCTATTTTCTTATGGCATCATATCTTTATTGTAATTTTATGTTGTGTTATGTGCTATATCGGTGATGTTTGTATTATTCTCTGCTCTTTTGTTTTGTGGGATGTTTCTTGTTCTTACCTGCCTTTAGCCTGGTTAAAACCAGACCCTTGTCCTTCACTAAGCGAAGTGAAGGACAAGGGTCTGGTTTTAACCAGGCTAACCTGCCTTAGGACAACGGATGAAAATTAGCTATTGTGCTAACTCTGGCATATTTACATTGATGCTAACTGCTGTTATGTTGATTAATATGCATTGTCCTAATTTACATAAATAAAATAAATAAATAAAATAGTTGCAGAGGACAGAGTGAGATGGAGGAAGACTCGCTGTCGTGACCCCTGAAGAGGAAAAAACCAAATGAAGAAAAATTCATTCATCCATCCAACCTTTATTTATACAGGTTAGTCTCATGGAGTCACAAGGACTCATTTTCAAGAGAGACCTGTTCTAGACAGATAAAGTACAGACAACAATAATTGAACAAAAACAATTAAAATCAAATAAAAGAAGTTATAAACAGTCAAATCAAGGTGCCATATAAAACAAGGTAAAATACTAAAAACTTTGTTTTAATATTAATGACATTATCAAATGATTGATCTCAGCACGGAGCAGAAGAGCTGCTGCTGGGAAAGTTCCTCTCTGATCCAAAGTCCAACTGGATCAATAATCAGATCCATCAGACTGATTGATCAGCCATCAAAGGAGTCGGATCAACAGAGTTGTTGCTGATCCTGAGGTCCTCTGCTGGATCCTGGACCTGGACCTGGACCTGGACTCTCTCTTTGACTTTGAGCTGGACTCTATTAAGTGTCAGAATGTCTCCGTTCTTCCAGACTATACAGAAGAACTCTCCACTGTCTCTTGTTGTGGGGTGTTTCAGAGTCAGACTGAGGTCTCCAGTTCTCAGCAGGTTCTTCTTCATCTCTGTTCTGTCTCTGTAGAACTGGTCCTGTTCTTCAGATTGATCAGAGCCGTTCTCAAACACATGGACCTTCCTGTTACTTTTGTCCTTCCACTCCACTTTAGTGTCTTCAGGCAGGTGAACTGTGGTTCTGCAGGGTAACTGGACAGATTCCACCCCTGAGTTCACCTCCACTGATGGGAATTTGACCTTCAGATGAACTCGTTTCTCCATCAGGATGTCTCTCTCCGTGCTGTAGACAATACAGATGAAGGTCCCAGTGTCCCAGTCTGTGGGGTGTTTCAGAGTCAGACTGAGGTCTCCAGTTCTCAGCAGGTTCTTCGCCATCTCTGTTCTGTTTCTGTAGAACTGGTTCTGTTCTTCAGGTCGATCAGAGCCTTTCTCAAACACATGGACATTCCTGTTACTTTTGTCCATCCACTCCACTTTAGTGTCTTCAGGCAGGTGAACTGTGGTTCTGCAGGGTAACTGGACAGACTCCACCCCTGAGTTCACCTCCACTGGTGGGACATTGACCTTCAGCTGAACTAGTTTCTCCATCAGGATGTATCCCTTCCTGCTGTAGACAGTGCAGGTGAAGGTCCCATTGTCCCAGTCTGTGGGGTGTTTCAGAGTCAGACTGAGGTCTCCAGTTCTCAGCAGGTTCTTCTCCATCTCTGTTCTGTTTCTGTAGAACCAGTTCTGTTCTTCAAGTTGATCAGAGCCGTTCTCAAACACATGGACCATCAGATTATAGCCATCCTTCCACTCCACTTTAGTGTCTTTATGCAGACAGATGGTGGTTCTGTAGGGCAGCAGGACAGACTTCTTCTCTGAGTCCACCTCCACCAGATAACCTGACATGAAATAGTGCCGAAAATAATAGAGAGCACCTCCAGAAACAAGAAGAGCCACAAACAGGACGAGCAGGAGAGCTGTGGCCCAGGCTGGAAACCCTTTGGGGACAACTGTGAGAACTACTTTCTGTCTCAGGATGTCCTGGTCTCTGAAGTCTCCCTGGTCTCTTTTGATGCAGACGGTGCAGATGTAGTCTCCATCGTCTCTGGGTGTAGGGTACTTCAGGATCAAACCTAGATTTCCAGTTCTCAGCAGGTCTTCAGTCATGTTGGTGCGTCCGATGACTTCATTTGTGTTTGGAAACACATGAACAAAAAGAAATTGAGGTCTAGAAAGAGTCCACTCCACTGTGGTGTCCTCAGGCAGGTTGGATGATGTTGTGCAGGGCAGGAGGACAGACTCCACCTCTTCATTCACCTTCACCACTGCAGTGAGGTTGTCCTCCGTTCACGTCAGACTGCAGCTCTGTCCTCCTGACATGAGTCTGACCATCACACACATCAGGAACAAAAGTGACAGAATGAAAGAGAAATGTTTTCTCATTCAAGCAGGTTGTAACATTTAGAGTTAAAAAACACTTCAAAAGTACACAAACACAAAATTAGATTGTTTAAAAAAGGAATACATGATGGGTTTTTAACATTTTGATTATCTTTAAATCTTCTTTCAGTAGGTTTGGATTGTCAATCAACAAGCTTTTTTTCTGAACATCTTGTCCCCCTCATTGTGCGAAGAGGAGGAATTAGAAACACTTTCAGTAGGGCTTTAGTATTGAGGATCGAGCCCCAGGAGTAGGAGTCAGGTGTGATCGGAGGTGGTGTGCGGACGTGCAAATGAGCTGCTGCTGAAGGAAAACTCCAAACCCGTGCATAAGTACTATGATAAATCTTTGGTAAGTCCATATTTATTTAAATTAAAACTATATATCTTTGTGTAAGTTCATTTAAGAAATACTAAAAATGTAATAACCAATTTCTTTCCTTATTCCTTCTCATAATTACTAAAAACAAACTGGAAGGGGAGTCTTTGAGAGGGTTAGAATTGTTTGTTGACGAGTGTTTTCAGCGCTTAGTCATGAGCAGCGCTAATGTTACATCAGGCAGTGCTAGCGATTCGGCTACCGATTCAGCTATTGAGAATGCTAATGCTAACAACGCTAACGCCCCTACCGCAAAGCGCCTTCGACCGGGGAGCTCAGATAGTGAACCATCTTCTGACATGGCTTCACGGCTATTCTGGAGTCAATAAATCAGAAGTTGTCTACCTTTGACGCCCGGTTGGCTTTAGTGGAGGTATTGCACAGAGAATTTACAGGCTTGAGGGACTCGTTAGGCCTCGGTTCGAACCTTCATGCAGGCCCAGCTGAAGCTGTCGTGTGACGTGGTTAAAACCATCACTTTTGAGCGAGTTCACCACCTCGGACCTAGGCCTCGGTTCGAACCTTCATGCAGGCCCAGCTGAAGCTGTCGTGTGACGTAGTTAAAACCATCACTTTTGAGCGAGTTCACCGCCTCGGACCTAGACGACCTGGGAACACTAGGCCGCGGCCTATTATTGCTAAATTCACTTATTTTAAACAAAAAGAACAGGTTAAAAGCCGAGGTAGAGAGTTACGTGACACACATTTCAGTATGAACGACCAATATCCTGCTGAGATTTTGACTAGAAGGCGTGCCCTGTTCCCAATCAGGAAAAAATATATAAACAAAGGTAATAGAGCTACAATTTCAGTGGATAAACTTTACATCAACGGTCAGATGTTCAGGGATCCAGAACTTACTCCTTGGCTTTATTAGTCAAATCAGCAAGGTAAGAATTATTATTATTAATTATTATTATTTATTTTTATTCTTTGTCTTTGGTTGCTAATATTAATTAATATTATTAAATATAGTATTTATTAATATTACTTACCAGATATATGTAATTTTTCAGCACAGCTCGGTTGGTGGGTTACACAGATCATGGTGGTACACGAGGTGGAATGACACTTGATGTGGTAAGAGGGTTCTTTTGTTGTGTTTTCTTATTTTGTTTTGATGTTTACTATTTCTCTTTGTTTTGTTGTTTCTATTTTTCTAACTTAACAATTGTCAGCACACAAGCACAAGGGTTCACGTACATACTTATATATCCATACAAATACTTCATAAATGAAAAATTCCCTGATTCATTTTCAAAAACAGTACTTATTTTATATATAAATCATAAATAATTAATCCTTAAGGAATATGTTTTTGTCTGGATCTATTATTATCTTTTATATTTGTGATAGTGGGTGTGGTATAGATATATTATCATTAGCACAGGTATGGGTTCTTTAGGGTTTGTCACATGGAACATTAATGGAGCCGGTAGCCAACGTAAAAAATATAGGATTTTTAACCAGATTAAAAGATTAAAGGCAGATGTTGTATTACTCCAAGAAATTCATAAATTGGCCTCAACTGTAGATGAGCTAAAATCTTCAGAGTTTCCTAATGTATTCTCAGCCTGTTATAATTCTAGACAAAGAGGGGTAGCAATTTTAATACATAAAAATGTTAACTTCACAGTATTAGATCAGGTTATAGACCCACACGGTAGATATATAATATTAAAGTTATCAATATTTAGACAAAATTATTGTATAGTTAGCATATATGGGCCAAATGTAGACGACGCTTCTTTTTTTCATGACTTTTTTTCCACTCTATCAAAGCACATGGATTCCTCACTGGTAATGGGAGGTGATCTCAACTTTGGTTTCAATGACAAAATAGACAGACTGAATACAGTGGGAACTCAACGCAGTTGGCAATCTATAAATATAGTTAAACAGTATATGAATGATTATGGACTCTGCGATGCATGGCGTTCTTTTCACCCTGATAGCAAAGAATATTCTTTCTTTTCACATGTGCATCACTCATATTCTCGTATAGATTATTTCATAGTAAGCAATTCATTGCTGACCAACATTTCAGACACTAAGATACACACTATTGCTGTCAGCGATCATGCACCAGTTACTCTAATTTAGATTATAAAAAAGAAACTAGAAAAAATATAAATTGGAGATTCAATACATCACTGCTTCAAGAAGAAGAATTTTTGCAATATTTTAAAAAAGAATGGGCATCATATTTAGAGTTTAATGATTTGCCAGGAACATCAGCATGTACACTTTGGGAGGCTGGGAAAACAGTTATGAGACGTAAAATAATATCCTATTCAACAAATAAAAAGAAAAAAGAAAATAAACGTATTGAGGAATTAGAGAAATCAATCAAATTATTAGAAGGGTTACAAGGAGAGGAAACACAGCAAAAACTACGCAAATTAAAATGACAACTAAATGAATTTATTGATAAGAAAAATAAATTTTTGATACAAAAACTTAGATTAGACAATTTTGAATACGGTAACAAATCAGGGAACTTTTTAGCTAATCAACTCAAATTAAATAAAGAAAAAACATCTATATATGGTATTAAAGATAAAAATGGAAATATCATTCATGATGAGGGAAAAGTAAACAGTGTTTTTAAAGATTTCTATAAAACTATATACACTCCACAAATAAATCCATCTAATGTGGATATTAATGAATTCTTGGAGAGAGTAACACTTCCAAAACTAGATATTATATATTATATAATTATATATTATATTATATTATATTATATATTAGTCAATCATCAAAACTAGACTCACCATTAACATCAGATGAGCTCCATGAAGCAATTAACACTGGAAATCCCAGGATATTTAAATCAGTACCATCTTTACCAGAGCCCAGCCAAATGGCTCTTTTTTTTAGGAATTTGTAATCCTTGAGTAAGCATGCCTGGAGACTTTTTCCTTCTATGTAAATGTGAAGGCTTTTGTAGTAGGAGAATGCATTTGGGGGGGATATGCTGGGGGACTTGTGTCCATTGTTTGCTAAAGAATGGCAAACATTCCAATCTAATTGGCTTGGCTGATGGCGCTTGTAACAGATTCACATGTGGAAAATGTTATGCAGAGACAGGTTGTGTTCTGACATACTGTAAGTGTGATTTTATACAGTACTTACATATACATAAAAAAAAATATATATATATACTGTATATATATACATATCTATACATATATATATATATATATATATATATATATATATACATATATATATATATATACTATATATATATATATATATATATATACTGTATATA
>JBBPBX010001911.1:0-23892 GCA_038048925.1 Garcialebias charrua | reverse complement strand
GTTCTGTTTAACTGTTTTAAATAATCTGTTATTTTGGATATATTTGCATTTATACTTCTACTATTGATGTGAATAATAGAGAGATCTCCATTTGTTATATTGATGTCATTAAACTTTTCTTCATTGTAGTATTCACAGTCTTTTATAGCAGGATAAAAGTTTGCATCAACCAAATCATCAACATTGTATATTTTAAATTCTGAGTCTTCGTTTGTTTCCGTCGTTTTAATGTATTTGTTTGTTTGTTCATTTTTGTCAATTTTTGTGTATGAACATGTGATAGTGATTGGTGATTTGTCATTTTTGAGCTCATTTAAATGTGTCTAGGTCTTTCAGTTCTTTTATTATTTTAGCTTGAGAATTTTCATGTACTTTGATCCAGATGTTTCCGTTTCTTGTCCAAGTTTTTTTTATTTTTTCATCCTTTTTCAACAACCTTGCTGCATGTGCAATGTTTGCGTTTTTTTTAGTTAGGTGTTCATTCATGAAGACCCTAGTTTCTGCGAGTTTCTTTGACTGCATCATTACCCTGTTTCTTTGATTCCTTCCAATGAATCTCACGACTACTGATGGTTTAAGTTTGTTAGCTCTATTGGGCAGTGTGTAACAGGTGGAAATGTCATCACGTTTAATGTCAATGCCTTTGTCACTTAAGAAAGTGACTACCTGATTCTCCAGAGACTGCAGTTGTTCTGGTCGTCCTCCTTCACTCGTGTTAACGCCTTTGGTTACATCAGCCGATGACCAGCGTTTAAGCTCGAGTCCAGAAATGACCATGTTCTCGCCTCTTATGTATTGTTCCATGTCCTCACACTTTTGTTCCAATTGAGCTAATCGTTCTTCTCTGATGACCTCCTGAGCTTTCATTTGTTTCATCTCCTCTACCAGTTGATTAAAGTTTTTTTGCTCAGCTCTCAGACTTGTAAGTTCCTCAGTGAGAACGTTTACTGCATTTTTCAATTCCTCCATTAACTCCAGATTTTTATCCACCGATTTTTTACTCGCCGACTCCTGTCTCTGCTGCTCCGTTTTCTTTGTTCTCCCAGGACTCATCTCGCCTGCTTCTTCTGGTCTGGATACAGAAATTCACTGTTCTACAGCAACTCGCTCGCCGATCTGCTCCCGTACACAGCAACTCGTCCGCTGCTCTGCTCCCGTCCGCAGCAACTCGCTCGCTGCTCTGCTCATGTCCAACAGTAACCAGCTTGCTTCCCGTCGAACAGTAACTCGATCGTTGCTCTGCATCCGTTTTTAGCAACTCACTCGCTATCCTGCTCCCGTCCAACAGCAACTCACTCGTTGCTCTGTTCACGTACAATCAGCTTGCTGCACTGTTCCCGTCCAACAGCAACCAGCTTGCTGCACTGCTCCCGTCCAGTAGCAACCAGCTTGTTGCTCTGCTCACGTCAAGCAGCAACCAGCTTGTTGCTCTGCTCACGTCAAGCAGCAACCAGCTTGTTTCTCTGCTCCCGTCCAACAGCAACTCACTCGTTGCTCTGCTCACGTACAATCAGCTTGCTGCACTGCTCCCGTCCAGTAGCAACCAGCTTGCTGCACTGTTCCCGTCCAGTAGCAACCAGCTTGTTGCTCTGCTCACGTCAAGCAGCAACCAGCTTGTTGCTCTGCTCACGTCAAGCAGCAACCAGCTTGTTTCTCTGCTCCCGTCCAACAGCAACTCACTCGTTGCTCACGTCCAACAACAACTCACTCGTTGCTCTGCTCACGTCCAACAACAACCAGCTTGCTGCACTGCTCCCGTCCGACAGCAACTCGCTCGTTGCTCGTCCAACAGCAACCAGCTTGCTGCTCTGCTCACGTCCACAGCATACAGCTTAGGCAGGTCCTGTCCACCAGCAACCGGTTCAGCTCAGCTCTCGTCCATCTGGGGCCAGTTCACAGACTACAGATTTTCAGCCCGTAGCAACAATCCCCAACTCCGTGGTGTATTGCCGCATTAGCTTTTATCAGCAGCACATGGCTAGCGATTAGCTTGTAGCCTGTAGCCTCCACTCCCAGCTTTGTTTTGTTCTTTCGCTGAACCAAAGCACCTCCAGCTTGCCGGCCCGCGTTTCTTTGTAACAACCAGCGTATTTTTCCGGTTTATTTGTTCACGAAGCCCGCAGCCACGGCACCCGGCCACGGTGACCCAGCTCGGTTCGCTTTGATTAGCCCGGCTAGTAGCTATGCTAGGCTAACTCTCGGCAAAAACTCACGGACACGTTGGCTTGTAGATTCATAATTCTGGATCGCATGCTCCAGTCCAAATTTCCGCAGCTTTTTCAGCGCTCCTCTCTGTACATCCAGCGCAAAAACTGCAAGTACAAGCTCTCCTAATACTCCTAATACTAGTACAGGCAGGAGCCCGACTACAAACGTCCTCTCTGGTCAGCCGCCATGTTGACGTTGACATGGGTTAGAATGGTCCACCATAGGAGCTGACCCAAGGGCAGCCCCGAGATACAACCTATACTCCGAAGAGTTAGCCAGAATGGAGAAATTCAGAAAAATGAAAGGTTCACAAGCTAGGCAAGGAAGCAAAAACAAGTCCGTAACAGAATCCCCAATTAATACGGAAATAGAGTCCGACCAAGGAACAGAGCCTGGTACCAGTAGAATAGTTAGAAACGAAGGAAGAAAAGAAGGACTAATGCTCCACATCCTTTTATACGGCCACGGGTTTGAGTCCTGGGATACGACGGTTCAGAAAATGTTTAGGGAAAACAACCCTAATGTGTGTCAAGAAGCCTTGCAACAATGTCTGACCAAGTGCATGACAACCACAGGGGAGTTCTACTGCGAACCAATAAAGCCAGACCAGAGTGATAGTATTAAAAGATCCAAAGAAGATATCAAACTGGATCGAGATCAAAGCTTGGATACGATGGTGGGCAACACAGCTCAAGAAAAAACAAATTGGAACTATAACAGCGATACTCAGTCCGTCGGAGGAGTATGATCCTCTAGTAAAAATGGTAGCCGAATCAGCCGGGTTATATGAAAGTATAGTAGGCTCTAACACCGAAGCAACCAGGAAAATTGAGGAATATAAAGAAGACTTAGCTAGATTGGAGTGATACAGACAAATTATGAATCCAGGGAAGCTTGGATTGGATTATGAGCGAAGTTCGGGAGTAGATTCTCAGGGAGAGTCAGGTGAGGAGCCCGAAACAGGAAAGGAAAATAAACCCAAAATGACAAGGCCCAAAGTAGAGCAAACAAATCCCCAACTCGGAAGACACACCTTATACCAACCAGTATCACGTAGCTATCCCTACCGCTGGGATTCCCGATCAGGCTTGGGAAAAAACAGAGAACCAAGCAGTAATTTAGGTCTAGAACCTTCAATTAGCATCCAGAACCTGGGTCACTGGAGGGACGCTAAAAAATTCAACTCAGAAACAGAACCCAACGAGCTAGGAAATTATAATCCAAAGCCGGAATCGGGCAGACAGGGCAGAGTAGATGCTGACAAGAAAAAGATCAAAGGGACATTTACGGAAAGCGGGGACGAAGCGGTAGAAGCTATGGCTCAAGCCATAGTAGGAAAATTGGCTCAAATGACAATTCCCAGCCAGGCACCTCACAAACGCTCCCACAATTCCACAAGAAAATTAAATTTAAACAAAATTGTCTCGAGCCAGGCGCTGAACCTCCTCACATAGGAAAGGTTACGGGGAGAGAACCCCCATTGTACCCCGAAGAAGAACCAAAATCATCCCCCAGAGCAAAACCAAGGCACGGGCAACCGGGAAGTGAGAGCAAGGACCTTACTCCCCCAACTGTCAAGCTTAAAACCCCGGCTACCCTAGAACCAGTACCCGAAGAAGCCCAGGCTCTAAAACTCCAGAATGGGACTATAGTCTACAGCCTGATAGGAGATCCTTGGACCGTAGCCGGAGATGGGTTACTAGTGTTCAAAGATCATAAGTTTTTAAGAGAGTACTAGAAACTATAGCCGGAGAAGGATACCAAGCTGAGTTGGAGCAGTTACGGGCACGAGCATTAATATCAGGGCCAAAAGTACGTATAACTGGAGGAGGAAATCTTCCGTATTATGTAGTAATCCATGTCCCAATTAGAAGTTATAGGGAGGCGAAAAGCAACGAAGAATACATGAAAGAAATGATCGGGGCCATAACTCGAGGAGTAACTCAAGCAACCACACTTAACTTCAGACGAGTGGTAATGAACATAGATGGATTGCGATCCCACCACCTCCAGTGGGAAATAGCTGAGAGTGTGGCAGTTAATGCAGCAACGTATCTAGCAAAAAGTATGCCTGCGATGGCCACATTAAAGGAATTTGTCATAGTAACCCCTATCCGTTTGGAAGAAGACCGGAAAGCAAGAATGCTGGCTAGCATAATACCATCAGGAAAGAGTCAGAACAAAAAGCACCCGATCACTCAGAAGAATGACAGAGAAGAACCATCAACCTCACAGGGTGCAGGGAAAAAGAACAACGCCTCAAAAGAGGCCCTCCAACTGACCGTGACACCAGTAAAAAAAATCTACAAAGATAGGTCGGGAAAGTTCAGCCGTAGGAGGAAGGAGAGATGGCGTAGAAGCACGAGAAGGACGGTTTTGGCATAAACTAGTCGCCCTGATGCAGCCATTAAATGCAGACAGTGAGGAAAGTGAGGGTGAACACCCCGAGAGAAACTCAAGACCAGGGTCAGATGTAAACTCAGGTCTAATGGATTCTGAAGGTGAAGATAGTGTCAACCTGAATTCAATGGACCAAACTCATCTTATAACAAAGCTGCTAAGGGGAGGACAATGGAAAGGAACAAAGAAAGCAGTAGTGTTAATAGATCCACACAGAGCATCAGAACTAATAGCCAGAGACATAAACCGGGGTCCTATACAGGCAAGGGACGGACGTTGTACCTATATTCCTGAAGCAGGCCAGAACGACTATGAGATTCCACTAGAGTGGGCAGGCAGGTTGGGTGAGAAAGTGGGATTGACAGTCAAGGCCACCTTGGGAGAGTGGGCTAATATTTTGATGATGCCCATTGGTTGCTCACCAACCCCTAACCAGCAATTTCAGAACAGCTTATGTGGCAGTAGTGCATGATGTGCTGTTGAGGAGAATGAAAAAGGCTGTTCACAAATATTCCAAAGAAACAAATATGAAAATGAGAGATGAGATATCAGATGATGACGAGGAAGTAACAGGTCAGGAAGAGAATGATCAGGCGCACTATGAATCTCAGTCGATTCCAGAATCTCGGAGAGGAGGACAAGGACAAATCTCCAACTCAGTTGACAATTTCATTGATTTGAAATAGTGTATAAATATTATTTATAATTGAATTACATTTTCATTTAAATTTCATGTTGCAAGGCAACCAAATAGAAAGAACACCAAGAGGCAAGACTGTTTTTGCAACCTACTGTATCAGCTATGAGCTATAAACAAAACAATAGCCTTTTATTATCTGTGTGAATTCATTGTGAATCCATCCATCCATTATCTTTTACCCTTTTTTTCCTTTTTGGGTCACAGGGATCACTGGTGCCCATATCCTACAGTCATTGTTTTAGAGGCGGGGAACATTCTGGACAGGTCTCCAGTCCATCACAGGGACACAGAAGTAAACAAGACAAACAACCATTCACTTTCTCACTCACACCTAGGGACAATTTAGAGTTACCAATCAGTCTAACATGCATGGTTTTGGTCTGTGGGAGGAAACGAGTACGTGGAAATATGCATATGAATATAAAACAGTATATTAATATGTTGAACTGAGCTGTCTTGGAAATAAGAACTATCATAAGGTAAAGCTGTACATATTCAACTGAGAACTTTTCCTTAGCCGCTGAAGTTCCAGCATGTTGAGTCCAGCTATAGCTCATTCAAAGTTCTGTCACAGTTTCAACAGACAGAAGAGCAGAGTGATGAGGATTCAGGCCAATGAACTGAAGCAAAGCCACCTTTTGTGGCGACATGGTGTTTGTTCTTGGATTTTCAGGGGTGTCAGGACCTCAGGACCTTGTCTGCTGGGAGTTATCTGTCCCAGCTCAATTACTGACATGTCAACAGTGATTTATGAGCTGAGAGGGGTGGAGAGAGGAGGGAGGAAACGATTGGGACCTGGCTAAAAGTGGCCATAGACCACATGGTTGGGTCATAGTGGATGAGAGTGTGACTGTGTCTTATTACCCATGGGGTAATGAGAAGCTTTAGCTTAGTGGTAGTGGTCTGATTAGGAGGGCGGTGGATCATAAAGTGGTGGGTGGACAGCCATTAATGTCACTTCTTTCACAGAGGAGGATGCTGAAGAGTGGGTACACGTTTAAGCATGAGTCCCCTTCAAACTGGCAAATCATTTTAATTCACAGCCCAGTATAGTCGGGACCATTGGTACCAAAATGAGACAGTTTTGTCCAAAATGACTTCTGTTCTATACAAGTTATCATTCTGTCAGTTGTCATCTTAGAAGTTTTTGCTCTTATGACAAATATCCAACTATAGGGGGATCACACTCTTAAGCCTCCCTGGTAAGGTCTATTCAGGGGTTCTGGAGAGGAGGGTCCGTCGGATAGTCGAACCTCGGATCCAGGAGGAGCAATGTGGTTTTCGTCCTGGTCGTGGAACACTGGACCAGCTCTACACCCTCAACAGGGTCCTGGAGGGTGCGTGGGAGTTTGCCCAACCAGTTTACATGTGCTTTGTGGACTTGGAGAAGGCATTCGACCGCGTCCCTCGGGGGGTTCTGTGGGAGGTACTCCGGGAGTATGGGGTACCAGGCCCTTTGATAAGGGCTGTTAGGTCCTTGTACGACCGGTGTCAGAGCTTGGTCCGCATTGCCGGCAGTAAGTCAGGCTCGTTTCCGGTGAGAGTTGGACTCCGCCAAGGTTGCCCTTTGTCACCGATTCTGTTCATAACTTTTATGGACAGAATTTCTAGGCGCAGCCAAGGTGTTGAGAGGTTCCGTTTTGGTGGCCTTAGAATCGCTTCTCTGTTTTTTGCAGATGATGTGGTCCTACTGGCTTCATCAGTTCGTGATTTACAACTTTCACTGGAGCGGTTTGCAGCCGAGTGTGATGCGGCCGGGATGAGGATCAGTTCCTCCAAATCCGAGGCCATGGTCTTGAGCCGGAAAAGGGTAGCATGCCCTCTCCGGGTCGGGGAGGAGGTCCTGCCCCAAGTGGAGGAGTTTAAGTATCTCGGGATCTTGTTCACGAATGAGGGAAAACTGGAGCGTGAGATCGATAGGCGGATAGGTGCAGCGTCCGCAGTGAAGCGGGCGCTGTACCGGTCTGTCGTGGTGAAGAGAGAGCTGAGTCGAAAGGCAAAGCTCTCAATTTACCGATCGATCTACGTTCCCACCCTCATCTATGGTCATGAGCTTTGGGTTATGACCGAAAGAACAAGATCTCGGATACAAGCGGCTGAAATGAGTTTTCTCCGCAGGGTGGCTGGACTCTCCCTTAGAGATAGGGTGAGAAGCTCAGTCATCCGGGAGGGACTCGGAGTAGAGCCGCTGCTTCTCCACATCGAGAGGAGCCAGTTGAGGTGGCTCGGGCATCTGGTTAGGATGCCTCCTGGACGCCTCCCTGGTGAGGTGTTCCGGGCATGTCCCACCGGGAGGAGACCCAGAGGAAGACCCAGGACGCGCTGGAGGGACTATGTTTCTCGGCTGGCCTGGGAACGCCTTGGGATTCCCCCGGAGGAGCTGCTCCAAGTGGCTGGGGAGAGGGAAGTCTGGGCCTCCCTACTTAGGCTGCTACCCCCGCGACCCGACCCCGGATAAGCGGAAGAAGATGGATGGATGGATAGATGGATGGATGGATGGACAAATTTTTAATTTCACATTAGGTGTTTATCTTTTCTGATGAAACAGGAGGAAGTTGTCCCTTGGTTTTTCATATTTCCTCTGAAATGAACATTTAAATCCAGGATATAAACAAATGACTGTCTTATAGTATGAAACTTCATAATAAAAAATAAACCCACAATCAGACTCAATAATGGTGACTAAATTGTTCTTTATGATACAACAGAGGTGATTAGAAGCCTAGCAATTTTTGAAGAAATGCACATCACCTACCATCTTTCATGCCAGAGCTACATGTACAGAGATACATGTATTTTTTAAATAATAAGCATGGACGAATGGACATACATGAAACTTGAGAGACAATAGAGTGGACATTTAATCACATACACTACAGTATGCTGTTTCTTCCCTGCCACAATCAGACTGATGGCAAAACAAAATTAGAGCACAGAAAAACCTACCTCTCCATGTGCAAAACATTTCTATTACAAATGTATATTGCTGTTATATAGCATCTAAAAAGTCACTTTATAATACATCTTGGTCCGCATAGACAACCTGCAAGTACCCCAATAGGCACTATGTACCTGCACTATGTACCTGTAAGTACCCGATGCGAGTCTTGTATGTGTCAGGTATTAATGGAAGAAGTGGGTAAAAGATAATGGATGGATGGATGGATGAGCTTTTCTTATATAATAATATTATTTTTAATGTGTTATACAAATTCTCCCGTACCAGAGAGGCATCAAAAACAAGGCTTAACAAAGTAATCACTTTTTCATGTTATTCATTCATAATAAATTGCTGTTTTGTCATGCATACTGTGGCACTTTCAACTAAAACGGTTCAGTCACTAAACCTCCCAAATTTGTTGCTCACAGCAGATTATCGCTTTATCTGCTCAGATTAGAAGGCTGGCTTCTGTGCATGTGATGGCTCCGTATGTGGTTTGAGCATCTGTAATGGACCAACAGGGGTATTGTGGGGGCTCTTATCTGTGAGTATCATGTCAGTTAAACTCCTTAAACTCAGAGAACTAATTGCTACTATGTCAATATCAGGCCTGCAGATTATTGCAGTGAACTCAGCTGTGTAGGTCAGTGGAAGTCATAACTTCCTCAGCAGCTTCAGGAGTTCTCTTACATAGTTTACTCTCTGATGTTTGCTCTGTCCTGTCCTAAGCATGACCCAGATGAAAAGATCAGCAAATGTTAATGGAGTGCAAACAAACAGAATTGAATGATTTGTCATTTGGTTTAACTTTTCAACATAAATTTGTAAGCATTGATTCATCAACTTCAAACTAAACATTAAATTATTCAGCCCTTAGCACTAAAATATTAATTGTATTTGTTATAAGGACAATATTAGTTACGGTTTATTTAAAAGATGAATTTATAAAAGATGATGTTACTATCAGTTATAATAATAACCTATGAAACATTTGACAAATTTGCATGATGTTACCTCATGGGTGCTGCGATAGCTCTGTGGTCAGTGCTACACTCTTGTATTCCTGAGGCTGCAGGATTGAGCCCAGATTTTGTCGGGAAAGGCATCTGGCATAAAACAAAATGGTCAAATCTTTCATGTGTGTTTGTTCACTGCGTTGACCCCTGAAGAAGGGGACTTACTATAAACATAATAAAGTTAAGTCAGGTTCTCTGGTCATTTCATTTTTGTTGAAACATTCTGTCTTTCCTTCCTGTGGGCCTACCTTCAGGAAGGGCCATAAGAGTCAGATGCATGATGCCATGGGCAGTGACTGAAGGCGGTGGCCTTGGCGCTCTGACGCTGGCTTAACAAAGCTGGCTTATCAAAACTGGCTCACAACAGCTGGCTCTTGGCACATGAAATGCAACCTCCCTGGCAGGGATGGAGCCTGAGTTTGTTCATGAGTTTGAGAGGTACTGACTAGATATATTTGGGCTCACCTCAATGCACAGCATTGGCTCTGGAACCAATCTCCTTGAGAGAGCTGGACCTTATTCCACTCTGGAGTTGTCCAAAGTGAAAGGCACCGAGCTGGTGTGGTTCTACTCTTAGCCCCCCAACTTCGTGCCTGTATGTTGGGGTTTTCCCCAATTGCTTAGATGGTAGTTATCCTTACCTTCAGGTGGGGGGACGGGCTCTGACTGTGGTTTGTGCCTACACTCCAAATGGCAGGTCAGAATGTCCAGCCTTCTTGGAGTCCTTGGTGGGGGTTCTGGAAGGTTGGCCAGCTAGGGACTCCTTTAGTACGCTGGTGGACTTCAATGCTCATGAGGGTAATGACAGTATGACCTGGAGGGGCATGCTTGGCAGGATTGGCCTCTCTGATTTGACCTTGAGTGGTGTATTGTTGTTGGACTTCTGTACTAGTCATAGTTTGTCCATAATGAACACCTTGTTCAAACATTCATTCATTCATTCAACCTTTATTTATACAGGCTAGCCTCGTTGAGTCACGGGGACTCATTTACAAGAGGGACCTGTCTCACTCACACCAAACAACCATCCACTCTCACACTCACACCTAGGGTCAATTTAGAGTCACCAATCAGCCTAACAAGCATGTTTTTTGGTCTGTGGGAGGAAACCGGAGTACCCGGAGGAAACCCACGCATGCACGGGGAGAACATGCAAACTCCACCCAGAAAGGCCCCGGACCGGGATTTGAACCGGCAACCTTCTCGCTGAGAGGCAGCAGCTCTACCAGTTGTGCCACCGTGCTGCCCAAACATAAGGGTGTTCATAAGTGCACTTGGCACCAGGACACCCTAGGTCATAGATTGATGATTGACTTTGTAGTTGTGTCATCTGATTTGCAGCCATTTGTTTTGGACATTCGGGTGAAGAGAGGAACTGGGCTGTCAAGTGATCATCACGCTATTTGAGAAGGACTGAGTTAAGGAAAAAGTAGCTCAAAGAGCAATTAAACACACACACACACACACACAAACACACGTAAATACTTAAAGGTATTGTGACATGATGTTGGAACTATGTATAAAGTGGCACAATATATATGTTGTATCATTCAATTTGTTTGTTTTTAAAGCAAAATGATAAATCAATAAAAATTTGTTTCAAAGTGATTTTAAACTTGGCGCCGTGTTTCGTCACGGGACATCCGGGTACTTCCGCATGCGACAATATGTGACGTAAGGATAAGAACTTCGGTGTGCGGGTGCTATGAGAACGCAGTTTCATTGAGTTCAAGATTGCCTATTTTTTTTGTATAACTTGAAAAATGCCGGTATGTTGTGTCGCATTTGGGTGTTCTAATATCGCCAGTGAACAAGTGAGCCTTTTCACTTTCCCAAAAGATGAAAAACTTTGTCAAGAAATCTCGGAATCCACCTCGCCCCATGAACGGTAAGGCTCTAATAAATACGGCTGCAGACCTAAATTAGAACCAGCTGTTTCTTGTTCATCACTCGAACTAATTTCGGCTTCCCAAACTGAAGACAAATCGCTCAAATCTTCACTTAAATTGCTTAATTCCTCGGTTTATATATTTACTGCTATTTGTTATTTACAATGTGCGTACTTTACATTGCGTCATGAAAATGCGTCGACGTTTGACCCCTCCTTTCTCCACCCGAAAACTGTGATGCACTGCAGAGTTACGTTTTATTAAAAAATACTTTTATATATTAATTATTTAAAGCATCTGTGTACAAAAAAATCAAAGCTGAGTAGCTCCTCTTTCTTAAGATGTCTGTCTTAGCATATTGTCACAATACCTTTAATCGTGCACATTTGAGTAGATGGAATAAATTAATTAATACATTAATAAGTAATAAATTACTTTAATTCCTGTTTAAATGCAAATCATCCTGCCATACAGCATGTGTCTTCACTCAGACTTTGCCGGTAAATTAAAACATGAAGCTTAATCATTAAATTATTACCATCTTTGTGTTAGATTTATTTATAAGTCACATTCAAACACTGCTTATACCAATTAAATTGAAATAAAAAGTAACTCACACATACTTGATCACTTTCATTAATCAGCTAACAAACAACCAGCAGCTTCAGCTACCAGCGAGACTGACGTTACTTTTTCTCACCTGGAAACAGAACAAATGTAGGATATTGTAGAGACTTGCCTGCCAACTGAAAGGATACTTTAAATGTATGCTTACTGTTCTACTATAAAATGATAACAGTCTGGAAGCAATGATGACATATTTTATAGAGTCAAACTCATATAGGTCAATAGGATTTTTAGGATTCTTGGTAGAGATAGAAACATACAGTCACATGTGCTGAAATTGGACTGATAGGTTTGGAATGTGGACTGATAGTAGATGGAATAAATTATTTATTCCATTATCTGCAAAAACTCGAAAAGGAGAAAACAATCAATCGATCATTGTATTATAGATTGTACCCAGGGGAGGCCACTCCCTGTCTGTACGGACTTCCAAAAATACACAAAGAAGGTACACCTCTCAGACCCATCGTGAGCAGCATGAACTCAGTGACATACAATGTTGCTAAACATCTGGCTGGTATTTTAGCTCCTCTGGTTGGAAACACACCTCATCATATAAAAAACTCCATTGATTTCACCAACAAAGTTCAACATTTGAAGCTGACCCCGGGAGAAACTCTTGTATCATATGATGTGACTTCTCTGTTCACATGCATACCCATTTCTGAAGCAATAAAAACTGTCAAAAAACGACTTCTATAGGACAAGAATCGGAGCGGATTTACCACAGGGCACAGCTGAAATCAGCAACGAACTCAAATCAGAGCTCGGAAGATTGGAGCTGTTAAGAACATCCTTCTGGAAGCAGACACACTCCAGGGGAAAGAAAAGGAAGCGGTGCTCACGAGGAAAGAAGAGGGGTTGCCGAGCAGGAATTATGACGAGACTACGGGCAGACGCTAAAACCGGTAAACCCCCGATGCCGGCTCTTTTTCTGTCTAACGTCCGCTTGCTGGACAACAAAATGGATCTACTTCGTTTGAGAGTGACCACGTCGGAGGAGATGAGAAGGTGCTCCGTGCTCTGCCTGACAGAAACGTGGATCTCTGAGGACACACCAGACTCTGTTTATGAGCTGGATAATAGACTCTTCTTCAGAACGGACCGGTGCACCGAGACTACGGGGAAAACACGAGGCGGCGGTGTTTGTATTTACGTGCACAAAGACTGGTGCACGAACTGTTCCGTGATAAAAAGGCTTTGTTCAGCTGCCGTCGAGTTGATCACAGTAAGATGTAGGCCGCATTACCTTCCTCGCGACCATGCTGTGATTTTAATAACAGTTATTTACATAGCACCCGATGCTAATGCTAATGACGACCAGGGAGAAATTCATGACTTACTCACCTTGCTGCAGTGTAAATATCCTGAGGGGCTCTTCATTGTTTGCAGAGACGTCAATCACGTACGTCGTAGATCTTCAAGCCTCCCTCCCAACCTTCAATAAACACGTCTTCACAGCAACGAGAGGAGATAAAACGCTTTACCAAGTCTACACGAATGTAAAGGGGGCGTACATGGCGAAGACATGCCCATCGCTCTGAGCTTCCGATCACGGCTCTCTGATCCTGGCCCCAAGACAGCTCCCCTCACTCAGGCGCTCCAAGCCGGAACAAAGAGAGATAAGAATCTGGAGTCAAGGCAGCTCCTCCATGCTGATAGACTGTTTTGAGAAGACAAACTGGTCTGTTTTCAGAGAAGCAGCTACTGATGGAAGCTCAGTTGATATGGAACTCTATGCTTCCTCAGTCCTGGGCTACATCAGTACATGCTCTGAAAATGTATCCATAAAAAAATATGTTAAATCCTACCCGAACCGGAAACCCTGGTTAAATAAAGAAGTTCACGCCTTGCTAGCAGCCAGGGACACTGCATTCAAGTCAGGAGATAAAGAGGAGCTGAGAAAGAGCAGGAATGAACTGAAGGATGGCATTAAGAAGGCCAAGGCCACGTATGCACAGAGGATCGAGGGACAGTTCACCTCACAAGACCCACGGAGCATGTGGAAGGGTATTAAATGCATAACAGATTACAAAGGCAAGAACAAACAATGCCCCAGGGACCCATCTCTGCCTGATGCCCTCAATAAGTTTTATGCACGTTTTGATGATCCAAACAGACCAGCTAGCACCAGACTCACCTCATCACCAGATGAAGAGCATCTCAGAGTGACCGCAGCAGAAGTGAGAGGCAGTCTCAGAAAGATTAATCCTCATAAAGCAACCGGACCAGACAACATCCCAGGGAAAGTTCTGAAGGAATGTGCGGACCAGCTCTGTGAGGTGCTGGCTGACATCTTCACCACCTCACTTGCACTGGAGTCAGTTCCCACCTGCCTGAAGACCGCGACCATCATCCCAGTCCCAAAGAGCTCCACAGTGACTGGTCTGAATGACTATAGACCAGTGGCCCTCACCCCGATAGTCGCTAAATGTTTTGAGAAACTGGTCATGTCCCACATCAAGGCAACCGTCAACATCAACGAGGACCCTCATCAATACGCATACCGTGAGAACCGATCAACAGAGGACGCCATTTCTTCCGTGGTCCACACTGCTCTCACCCACCTGGATCAGAAGGACTCATACGTGCGTCTGCTCTTTGTGGACTTCACATCTGCCTTCAACACCATGATCCCCCAAACTCTGATAGACAAACTATCTACACTTGGACTAAGCCCCTCTATTTGTAACTGGGTACTAGACTTCTTAACAAACAGACCACAGTCCGTGAAGATCCACAACTTCTCCTCCTCCACCATAACCCTCAGCACTGGCTCTCCTCAAGGATGTGTGCTGAGCCCCCTTCTGTTCACTCTGCTCACATATGATTGTACAGCCACACTTCCAGGCTGTCATATTGTTAAGTTTGCAGATGATACAGCGGTGGTGGGATGCATCACAAACAATGATGAGTCCAGCTACAGACAGGAGGTGGAACATCTGGAGAGCTGGTGCAAAGAGAATAATCTTCACATGAATGTGAAGAAGACAAAGGAGATGATTGTGGACTTCAGAAGGAACAAACACACCCACGCCCCACTGAAAATAGGTGGGTCTGCAGTGGAAGTGGTCTCCAGCTACAAATACTTGGGTGTACACATGAATGATAATCTCAGCTGGAGCAACAACACCACCAGCCTGATCAAGAAAGGTCATCAGAGACTCTACTTCCTCAGACGGCTGAGACGAGCTGGTCTGAGCAGCCCAGTTCTCACCTCGTTCTACAGGTGTGCAGTGGAGAGCGTCCTGTGCTCCAGCATCAACGTGTGGCATGGAGGCTGCACAGTTGAAGAGAGGAAAGCTCTACAGAGAGTGGTGAAGGCTGCACAGAAGTCTGTTGGAGTCAGTCTCCCCACCATCACAGACATTTACACCTCCAGATGCAGGAAAAGAGCCACCTGCATCATGAAAGACCTCACTCACCCAGCACACTCACTCTTTGCCCCACTCCCCTCAGGACGGAGGTTGAGGAGCATCAAATGTAGAACCACTAGACTGAGGAACAGCTTCTACCCTGAGGCTGTTAGACTCATGAATAAATAAAAATAAAATAAAAAATAAACACTGCAAAATATCACATTGTGCTGATGCTGATCTGTTTTCTTGTTGCTGTGTTCATCTGTGACCATCTGCTCATACAAACTCATGTTCGTGCTGCTGTTTATTCCCACTATATTAAGCTTAGTGTATTACTAGTTGATGTTTTTCTTAGTTAATTCTAGATGTTATTACTGTTTTTCTCTTGCATTTGTTGTTGGATGTAACTGGGACCCCGTGTACATAATCTCGTTTTCATCACATGTACCACATGCGGTGCAAATGACAATAAAGACTCTCTGACTCTGACTCTGACTCTCTGACAAGGATTTGGACAAAAGGACCAACTTAACCCCAGACCACATCTGCACCATGCTGGATCTCTGCCTCTCCACCACTTATTTCAAGTTCAATGACCGATTTTACAGAAAGAAGCACGGCTGTGCCATGGGATCTCCAGTGTCACCCATTGTTGCTAATCTTTACATGGAGGAAGTGGAACAGAGAGCCCTAAACTCATATGAGGGGACAACTCCAAGCCATTGGTTCAGATATGTGGATGATACCTGTGTCAAAATCCAAGCCAGGGAGGTGGAAGCGTTCACCAGACACATTAACTCGGTTGATAACAACATCAAGTTCACCAGAGAGGATGCTAACGACAATAAGCTGCCTTTTTTGGACTGTTTGGTGCATATGGAGGGAGATGACAGTCTCAACATTGAAGTTTACAGAAAACCAACCCACACAGACCAATATCTCCTGTTTGACTCTCACCATCCACTGGAGCACAAACTTTCTGTCATCAGAACTTTACAGCATTGGGCAGAACACATCTACACAAGGACAGAAGGGAAGGAAAAGGAACATAAACACATCAACAAATCCCTGCAAACATGTGGATATCCCAACTGGGCTTTTGTCAAGTCAGCAAGGAAATCTGCTAAACACAATAATGAACAGAAAAAGTCTAACAGACGGAAAAACATTGTCATTCCTTATGTTGCTGGAGTCTCAGAGAATTTCAGAAGGATTTTCAACAAACACAACATCCCAGTACATTTCAAACCCAGCAGGACTCTCAGACAGAGGCTAGTCCACCCTAAGGACAAAACCCAGACACACAAACAGAGTGGTGTGGTTTACGCAGTCCAGTGCAGCGAGGTCTGCTCAGACCGCTACATTGGAGAAACTAAGCAGCCCATCCACAAAAGAATGTCCCAACACAGGAGAGCAACCTCCTCTGGACAAAACTCAGCTGTTCACTTCCACCTCACGGACAAGGGACTCTCGATTGAGGACGAGAATGTACACATTTTGGACCAAGAGCACAGATGGTTTGAGAGGGGTGTGAAGGAAGCTGTTTATGTTAAGAGAGAAAAACCTTCTCTTAACAGAGGTCTGAGATTTCAACTTTCCAAGACTTATAACTCAGTTTTGGAATTGATTCCGAAACGTTTTACATCGGATGGGAGCAGAGGTGTCTTGTCTGTAAATTAGACTAACAAACTTCTTTGAGAAGCCTCTGTTGTTGGTTGGGAGGTGTTTTTTGTCAATTTACATACAGTGTTGTGTCTTCTGTCAGAGACCTCAAGGGAACCCCCTACTGTTAAGGTGTGATCTGTCAATTTACATGTATGTGTTACCTCAGCTTGCAATTTACATATGATGGTGCGTGGTTCTGTTATAACTCCAAACTCTCACAGTTTGTTTTCAGTGAATTGAAAAAGCCCCCTGGATAGGAGTCGAAATGTTTTCTGCAACAAATAAAGTCCAGTTGATCTTGTATTGAACGCCTTTTTGATTCTCTGGGAAGGTATTCTATTGTGATGAAGCTTAGAGATAAGATAAATCTAAGAGGTTAGGTTGTTGGGATGATAATAGTGTAGTTAGACAGGTACGGTCTGCTAGACAGAACCGTACGGTCCACCAATATGTAGTAGACACGGAGGGTGCTACCAGATGTAAGAAGAGCAGGTGTTATCCTGGCCAACCTTATAATTAATTAAATCACTGATTCTCTTCTTTTTCGGATTAAACAATAAATTGTGTGACCAGAATGCAATGTAAGTGACAATGAAACATTAATTATAGTTGACCCATCAAGAAAATTGAGTCATCCACAGCAGAACCTCTTATGTTCAGTGGGATATGGATGTGTTTGTTCCTTCTAAAGTCCACAATCATCTCCTTTGTCCTTTTCACATGGATGTGAAGGTTATTCTCTTGCACCAGCTCTCCAGGTGTTCCACCTCCTTCCTGTAGCTGGACTCATCATTGTTTGTGATGCATCCCACCATAGCTGTATCATTTGCAAACTTTACAATATGACAGCCTGGATGGGTGGCTTGTTATGTACCCCAGGGTTTTTAAATGTGTTTAAAAACAACAATCTAAGCTGACTGCACCCTCCTGTTTTTTTAGTCTTCTAATCAAGCTTAATTAGGTAGCACAGGTGTTCACCTGCAGGTACTACCTTTATATTTCTCAGGTAGTGCTTTGAGCAGTGTGGAGACTTGCTAGGAGCAAGTGTGGAAGCTGGACACAAGATTTGGCTTGTGGACCAAGTAAAAAGCTGGTGTAGGAAAGAGCACCAGAAGTCAGCTGAGGTTCGTACGAACATGCTAAAGATACACTTAAAGGTGCAGTCTGTAGTTTCTGTAGTGCAGTCTGTAAGTTTTCTAAACATATATTTTTAACATATTTCTTCACTTTGTCACTATCTCCTGACAGACTGATGTTAGACAAAGTAATCTTTGAAAAAACTATAGTCCCCTTGCTTCTCCAGGTGTTACTAAAAGCATTTCTAAAAAGCCACAGTCACCCGCCGTTAACCAGCCAATAAAAACAGAGTTTCCAAAGTCAAAAAGTCAAAGTCAACTTTATTGTCAGAACTGCAATATGTATAGGACATACACAGGATTGAAATTGCTTTCTCTCAGTCCCTTGGTGCAACAGTAACCATTTAAACACTAAAACACTGAAACATTTAATAAACATAAGCATAAAATAGTAAAAGTGTAACACTGTCCTGATGTAACCTGGTTGTACTTCTCTTTTGTTATAATTACACAAAAAGTATTTTTGTATTGTTGTATTATTGTATTATTACCTGACTGAAACACCACTGTCATTATTTTAGCCGTGTTACTTTAAGATCAGAAGCCCCTCCCTTTTATTTCTTCTTCTGTGTTTTTGTCTTTAAATTGGTTGCGCTCCTGAGACTCTCCCCTTTTGTCACGTTGTCTTGTGGGAGAGGTACGTGCTGTTTATTTGTCATATAAATATATTCAGCTTATTTATAGATTCATTAAGTTAATTTTCATGCATTTTTGTTTTGTGTAGACTTGGAACAGGGCAGTCGGTAACACGGTGTTGTGTGTGTGTTATTTCACCAGGTATGTTTTATAAGAATGTTTATTCAGCCCTTTTGTCACGTTGTCTTGTGGGAGAGACTTGGAACAGGGCAGTCGGTAACACGGTGTTGTGTGTGTGTTATTTCACCAGAATAAACCGCTATCCTGACTAAAGATAAACCGTGTCACGGTCTGTTAAATCCATAAAACCAGCACACTTGGTGCCGTTCGACCCGCTGTGTCGTTGAATCTCCGCTGCTGCTCGTGCCCAGAGCTGCACCTGCGAGTGACGCTGAGCTCTTCCCGCCTTTGAAGTCTCGCCACGCCTGGTTCGCTGCACTGCGCGCCTTTGCCCTGGGTTGTGACTGGCAGGCTCAACATACGATGTAGCTAAACATTTTGATACATGAATGGTCGAAGTAGCTCAACAGTAGTTTTGTTGCCAGGCTCGCTGTATCCTGACAACCGTTACTATTTCTGCTGCTGTGTTTTTGTGCACCTCGTTTCAGACGTGGGAGGCAGGGAAATAGGGAAAAGAAAAAAAGACTGCATATTTTTACTTTTATAAAGGTTTTTTTTACCTTGTCTGTGGGAAAGACTGATCCTATTTTTATTTTTATTTTCTTTTGCCTACTGATACATGTGAGCTCTTGTGACTAATTTGCTTTTAGACTGGGAATCTGTAGTCTCACTTTATCTTTGATATCTCTTTTTTTTAATGCATTTTTCTTTTTAGTGATTTTTATCTGTTATTGTTTGTTGAAATGTTTGACACTGAGTACCTTTTGTGGGTGATGAAGTGGACCGGAGGGTCACTTTTAGCTTGGAGAGGGGTCAACATTACATGTCCTTTGGGAGGGGGAGGCCTATGCCTCCTAGTGCATATGAATGTTCTGTTGATAAGTCTGAGTTGAACCACCCACCTGTCCCTGCTGCTGCTTCTACACCCGTTGGTAATGCAAGGTCTGACCTCAGCCAACTTGTTTCTACTGAGGCTCTTAGTGGGGTGATTGCTGATTTAGCCAAGCAGATTGGGGATGCCATTACGACAAACCTGAGTGGCCTAAACCCACAGAACCAGTCTCAGGTTGCTGACAGCCAACCCAGCATCCCGACCGATCAGTCACAAATGAGGGTTGTTGTTCAGTCTGATATCAGGGCACCGCCATATTTCAAAGGTGATCACACTGACACTTTCTCCATCCAGGAATGGGAGGGTTTGATGACATGTTATCTGTCAAGAATAAAATGTGTGAACCCTGTAGAAATGTGTGAAATCATCACATCCAGACTTACTGGGAAAGCCAGAGATGTGGTCCAGGTGTCGCTCCGCTGCCAGCCTCAGTCATGTAGTGACAAGTTAGTTTCTACTGTTTTTGATATTCTGAAACGCAACTTTGGTGAGCTGATCTTCTCCAATTTGCCAATGAGAGACTTTTATAACATCCTGCCTGCTGATGGAGAGACAGCCATGGACTACTGGATCAGACTGAACAAGTCTATTGAAGCAGCTGATGAGTGTTTGCGTAGAAGGGGGAAGCAGGTGGAGGATCCAGGAGCTGAAGTTGTTACCATGTTCATCAACCACTGTCCTGATCCTGGTCTAGCTCTTTCCTTCCAGCTGAAACCTGTTGAGGAGTGGACTGCTGCTGAGGTCCAGGGTCGCCTTGATAACCATGTTGTGAGTCTTAGGAGACCGATGGTTAGTATGAACAAGGCTGTTGGTTCATCTACAGGCCCTGTGGTTCTCTCCTGTCTCCCTCAGCTTGGTGCTCAATCACCCACTGCTGCGTCGCCAGCCGATGCAACACCGTTTGCTGTCCATTTTACCCAGGCTGCTTTAGCGTGTGATCATTCTTTAGCTTCAGGTCCCTTGTATCAGCAGCCACAGCAGCATGTTGCTCCACAATCTACACCCTTTCAGACTGCAGGTCCATCCAAGCCAACTTTTTCCCCCAGTTCAGGAGTTGAACCACCTCATCAGATGGCAGAGATGTTTGATAAAGTTCTGTCTTTGTGTGCAGCTTCTCTTGCTACGAAACAACATGGTCAACATATGGGGAGTTACACACGTGGTTCTAAACGTCCTCAACAAGCTCCATGCAGAGTTTGTTGCTCTGAGGAGCATACAACACACTCGCACTGCAGGCTGTTCAGATTGTGTCTCAACTGCTTCAGCTCAGGGCACATTAAAAGGAATTGTCCTCAGCCTGCCCATCACGCACCTCAGCCATCCTCCCAGTACCCTAATTTAAACTAGAGAGCCTGTGCGATGAGAGGGGCAGCATGGGCAGTATGGATAATACCCTCACAAATACACTAGATGCACACTCTGTTTATACCGAATGTTGTAATGCTTCACCTGTAGACAGTGAAGTGGTTTTCTTGGGGTCACAGAGAGTTCAGAGGGCTAGTGATTTGTTTTATGCCTCAGTTTCAGTGAGTGAACGATCTACACTGAGGGGTATGTTGGACTCTGGGAGTATGTCATGCACATTGAGCGTGGAGGCAGAGAACAAGCTAAGAGCCGCGGGTGTTGATTTGATCCCTCTTGCAGTCCCAGCGAATGTGGTGCTCGTTGGGTGTGGTGGCCTTCTCACGCAGCCTCGATGCATCTATGAGTTGAACATTGAGATCTATGGTTTCAAATTTACAGTACCAACATTTTTGATACCTGGCCAACATGATGAATTCATCATTGGTAGCAATGTACTCCGGCCCCTTATTAAAAAAATGAAAACTGATCCGGGGTACTGGGAACTCATTACATCAAACACTGCAAACCCAGAGTGTGAAGAGTTTTTGCAGCTGCTGAGTTGTGTCTCTCGGTGGTCAAACTCTACTTTACCTGACAAGATTGGAACAGTCAGGCTCAGACAGGCTGTCACCCTCCTTCCTCATCGGGAGTATGTGGTCTGGGGAAAGCTTCCATCCACTGCACCCCTGTCGTTAGGGGGCACTGTGATCGTGGAGCCGTCATCTGCTCGTTCCACCCCAAAAAACATTTTGGTGGGTCGTGTAGTAACACCCATGTGGGGGGACCATTGGGTCCCTATGAAGATTCTCAATCCTACAAACAAACCTCTGGTACTGCGCCGCAATGCTAAAATTGCTGATGTCTTCCCATGTGTTGCTGTGGAGGACTTTGCGTTCAGTCAGGGGAGATCTGAAGTGCACTGCAATCATTCTGCAGTTGCAACAAGCTCATCACATCACAGTACTGATCCAGTGCAGATGCTGAGAGACTGTGGTCTACATGACATCGACATAGAGAGCTGTGAGGTATCAGGCGAGTCTAAAAGAAGGCTGGCTGAACTTGTGGTTTCTTACCAGGATGTGTTCTCCAGGGGAAAACTGGATTGCGGTGAGGCTAGAGATTTTGTCCATCGCATTCACTTGACTGATGAGAAACCATTTCGTTTGCCTTATCGACGCATCCCACCAGCACATTACCAGCAGTTGAGGGAGGTCTTGTCTGAGATGGAGATGAAGGGCATCATAAGGAAGTCTATTAGTGAATATGCTTCCCCGCTTGTTATGGTGTGGAAAAAGTCTGGGGACATGAGGATATGCACTGACTTCCGCTGGCTTAATGCTAAGACCGTTAAGGATGCCCATCCATTACCCCATCAGTCTGACTGCCTTGCTGCTCTTGGTGGGAATGCTCTTTTCAGCACCATGGACTTGACCTCTGGATTCTACAACATCCCCCTCCATGAGTCCGACAAACATTATACAGCTTTTACCACGCCGCTTGGACTTTATGAGTACAATCGGCTCCCACAAGGTCTATGTAACAGCCCAGCTTCCTTCATGAGAATGATGCTTAACGTTTTTGGTGACTTGAACTTTTCCAGCCTCCTCTGTTATCTGGACGACCTGTTGGTGTTTGCACCTTCTGAGGAGGAATCGTTAAAGAGGCTGGAGGTTGTTTTCTGCCGTCTGAGAGCGAACAACTTGAAGCTGTCCCAGAAAAAGTGTCACTTTCTCAGGAGGTCTGTGAGGTTTTTGGGCCATGTTGTGGAGGCTGGTGGTGTTTCTGTTGATCAGGAGAAGGTAAAGGTCATCTCTAGTTTTGACAAAAAGGACCTCATGAAGGAGGATGGCTGTACTCCATGCCAGAAGAAGGTGAGGTCGTTCTTGGGCATGGTGCTATTCTATCAGCACTTTATTCCAGCTTGTTCCCGCATTGCAAAGCCACTTTACGCGCTCACCGCAGGTCAGAAACGTAGAGTGAAGGGCAAAGGACACGGGAAAGCTGGAACTTTTCGTATCCTGACTCCCCAGGACTGGACTCCAGCTTGTGAGAAAGCGTTTGGAGACCTTAAAGCTGCACTCCTTGATTGTGTGGTGCTAGCACATCCTGATTTTGAGAGGCCATTTATTCTCTCAACTGATGCTTCATTGGATGGGCTCGGTGCCGTTTTGTCACAGGTCCCGGCTGATGGAGAGATCGCTAGACCTGTTGCTTTTGCCAGCAAGTCTCTAAGCCGCAGTCAGGCCAACTATCCTGCACACAGGCTTGAGTTCCTGGCCTTAAAATGGGCTGTGTGTGATAAGTTCAGCCACTGGCTGAAGGGTCACAGGTTTACTGTGTGGACGGATAATAATCCCCTCACATATATCCTGACCAAGCCCAAACTGGATGCCTGTGAACAACGCTGGGTCTCTAAGCTTGCCCCGTACAACTTTGAGATCAGGTATGTTCCAGGGAGACAGAATGTGGTGGCGGATGCCTTGAGCAGAGCTCCTTTTGTGAAGCCCTTGGCTGATCGCCTTCTGTCAGAGCCTTGTCAGGAACTTTTGGAGCAAGTCTGTGAGCTTCCTGATCATGCTGTGCAGGATGCTTTCCGTTTGACCTGCCAGCTTCAATCAGTGGACAGCTCTTCTTCCGTTATAACTGACACATCCATGACCTGTGACGAGGTTTCCTCTCTTTTGTCATCTGTCTGCAGTGGGGATACCGGTCAGACTCAGCATGCAGCATCTTTAGCTGACCATCTGGACATGATAATCCCACACACCACAGATCCATCAACAGCGCTTTGTCTATCTGACCTCGTCTCTCACCAGAGGAACGACCCTGTTGTTTCCAGAGTTGTCTTCTATGTTGAGCGGGGACGCCGTCCGTCAAGGCGGGAACGCTTTGGTGAAAACCAACTGGCTTTAAAAGTTCTGAAGCAATGGGACAAACTAACATTGCTGAATGGTGTCCT